>SNQJ01S0001202.1:239149-256903 GCA_010110895.2 Picea sitchensis
AAAATGTCTCCTTGGTATATATAGGAGACTAGGAGGTATAATTACAACTAATGGCCTAAAGCCGACATAAATAAAATAACATTACTAATATAATATGCCCCAATTAAGGGGTAATGAGCCAATATTAGGGCTTAACAGTTTGAGGCCATGGGGACAGTCAAAGTAGAGTTATCCTAAATCAAAGCCAAGCCAAAGACATTTTTATGGAGGGGAGCTATTGAGGAGGAGACCTTTGCGGGCCATTTTGGGGAGCTACACTTAGTCTTTTTCAATGCAGTCAGTTGTGTTGGATTTCTAAGGTCAAGAAGAACACAGTGAGACTAGCATGAGATCCATTTGATGTAATTTTGTTGTACTTTGAAAGCATTGAAGAATTAATAAAGAAGCATCCCCCACTGAAACAAAGGCCCGAAGACGTAGGCAATTTTGTGTCGAAATCCATTATCACTTCTCTTGTTATGGTTTGTTGTTCTTCATTATTATATTCAGATCTGTATATTGTCTTATGGATTCTATGTTTCTTCATTAAATTCATCCTCTTTCATTCATCTTCTTAAATGGTTAATGAACACATGCAATTAATAACTCAACCACAGTCATTAAAAGATCTTTTTGGATCACAAAGTCAAGGTAGATTATTTAAATAATAAAGAGAAGTGACAAAATCAAGAAAGATTATTTAAATGATAAAGTTTTAGAGAAATTTCTATTTATGGAAAGCAGTTAACCCTAAAATAAGGAAAATAGGTTAAGTGACCTAGAAATGGGTAAATTGACCTAGAGGATGAAAGTATAAATAAGATAGAAATGGTCTCCTGCAATACATCCTTTTTGTGGATCAATGGAGAGCTTCTTGTGAGAATATATTTTGGAGTATTGATGGAGAGCTTCTTGTGAGAGCATTTTGGTGTGGATCTCTTAAGCATGATTGAATATCTATTCTGAGAAAGAGAGTATGAGAAGGATCTCATGGACGCATTGAATTTTCGGCAAGTCTAAGATCATGACGACGAAATTCTCAGAATTACAGAAAAACCCTATTTTCTGGTGCGTACGTGGGTTGTCTTTGTATAGGGTGCATATACGCAAGTTGTCTGTGTACAGGGTGCATATAGTACACGGGTTGTCAGTGTACAGGGAGCGTACAATGGATAAAATCATGGAGATTTTTGGTTGAGATGATGACAAGTTGTTGAAGACTGAAGCAGGTTCCAGATCTGCATTCTATGGGCTTAGATCTATCACTGAGACTAGTATGATTACATTATTGTCTTGATGGATAGTATTGCTTATTGTGTTGTGAATTCCTAGGGCATTCTTGGTATAGTTGATATGATGTAGTTTATGTTGGTTGATCGAGTGAGCAACACTCTTATGATTCAGTACTGATATGATGGCTATAGTATGTTGATTTCTTATGCATGATTGAGTATCATTCATATTGATTGGTTGTAGAGAATGAGTAAGCTATTGGAGAGCTTGGATGTGTTGTGACTGGCTGGTGGTTAGTTTGGATAGTGAGAAACAAAAGAGAATGATAAATTGGTTGCAGAGGATCTGAGTTGATCTTGAAGGATAAACCCTAATAGCTCAGAAGGTATACGCATGATATAGTGCTATTTGGGAGTGTATACACAGGCTGTAGTACTTCTTGGGAACGTATATACGCAGGATGTACTATTGGTAGGGCGTGTACATACACGTGTTTCACTACCGACAGGTCGCGTACCTATTTCATATTGATATCTGTTGAGGATTGTTGCCTCATATCAGTTGGTGTTGAGTGTGTAAGCTGAGCCTTGCATGATAGAGTTGGTTCTCTTGTAGATTTGTACTTTATTCAGTTGTTTCTAAAAAACCCTAAGGATTGTATTCCGTAATAAAAAGAAAATTGTACATACATCTTGTGTTCTTTGTGTTCCTTGTGGTGATGACTTGTTGATGATATATTATTGATATATGTTGTTGATATGTGTTCACATATAACTGGTTATAAATTAAAACAATGAGTAAGGCGTAAAATGTTGAATGCTGATGAATGAGTCTTGTGTAAGAAGGAAGTTTTGGGGAAAATATCCCCACAATCATCCCCCCCCCCCTCTAAGTGTGGTATGTGTTTCCAACACATGCGACACTTAGGAAGGTGCATACGACACTTGATAAAGTCCATGCGATGCTTAGTAAGGTGCATATGACACTGTATAAGGTGCATACGTCACTTATAACACTTATTAGAATGTGATACATAAGTGTGACACTTAGTAGTGTGGGAATTTGGTGTGTAACAGTAATGATTGTCTAAAATACAAAATATTGTAAAATGCAAAGCACACAAACTAGCTAAAATGGTGGTAGCTTATCTTTGAAGATAGATATGTGACGGTTACGCTCATTCCCAAGAAGATGATTACAAAAAGGATGAAAAGGAATTTTAACATAAATAATCAATGAGAAAACCCTAAACATCCAAAAACTTGACCCTAGAATATGAAACACCAAAAGGTTTGTGGGCTCTGATGTGGTTAGTTTATACATAAACTTCCTCGGGGCATTACTTTTACATACAGTATTTGTTTTTGGAACTCGGTAACCCATTGGAAAGGTTTAGCCAAGAAAATCATATTCTAAATGACCCAATACGTTCCACTGGCTTCAATTGGGAACTGCCATGTCAAGAAAACGTTGTTTAGGGCCTCAAAATGGCCTTGAAAGTTTGAGATCCAAAAATAGATAGAAACATTGCTAAGATGTGGAACCATTATGAATTAGTGGAACAAGTGGGTGGCCACCAATACCCACTTGGATAATTAAGATCCTTATAACATGATTCAGAAAATCAGATGTAAGATAAGCTTCATTAATTCCTAACTCTGGTTATTTTTTGTTTTCTAGATTATTTTTTGACTCTAAATCAATTGATTATGTTACTAGCATGCAATGATCTAGACCTCAAATGATTTTGGATGGTTTAATTTCCAAGCCATACTCTTGCAGAGTGGTCATCTGGTGTGCTCTTTTATCTCCAAGATCCTTTAGAACAAGTAAGTTCTAAACATAAGGATATGGAACAATAACTTTAGTATGTGAGTTTAAAAGGAAGGGCCTAAAATGTTTGACTACTTTGAAGACTACATAGGCCTATTTTTCCACTTCAGAATAGTTCAATTTCATTCCTTGAAATCCTGTACTCGTGAAAGAAATTGCTATTTCAATATTTTGATCATTCTTTTAAGTAAGAATAGTAGAACCAGACAAATCAAAAGAAAAATTATAAAGAATAAATTCCTTATTAAAATTGGGAAAAGACAAAGTTGAAGCTTGTACAATTGCTTCTTTTATTGATTTGAATACTCTCTTTCATCTTTATTCCATTTGAAAATAAAAAAATTCTTAATGATATTTTGTAAATGCCTTACTATCTCTGCAAAACTTGGGACAAAACGTCTAACAAAATTATTTTGTCCCAGAAGATATTGCATTGTTTTCTTGTTATGTGGGAAGAGAATTTACGATATTTCTTTAATTCTTTTAGTTTCTATTACAATTCTTGATTTAGATATGATGAAACCTAAAAGCTTCCCTTTAGTTTGGGAAAAGATATTTTTATTGGGATTAAGAGAAAAGCCATATTGTCTGTAGTGGTTGAAAATTTGTTTGAGATGATGTACATGATCCAATCTGTTTTTGGAAAATACAGTAGCATCATCAAGATATGTTACCACTAATTTATTTACTAATCCTCTAAAAGCAATGTCCATGGCACGTTGAAATTTGGAACCAACGTTAACTAATCCAAATGACATTTTTTTGTACGTGTAGGTGCCCCATTTGGTTCGAAACATAGTTTTCAATTTATCCTTTTTGGACACTAAGACCTTGTTATAAACTTAGAATCCATCGAAGGAAGACATCATCCTTTTTCAAAATATTTTTTCAAATTCTTGAAACCGATACAAATTCGAATGCCCATTTTTCTTCCTAACCGGAACCATATTAGAAACCCATTGTGAGTGTCTAATAGGCAAAATGATTTTGACTTGTAGCAACTTGTTTAATTCCTTTTTTATTTGTTGTTCTATGTTAGGATGAATTTTTCTTAGTTTCTGTTGGATTGGTTTGGCATCATATTTCAGCGGAATTACATGCTAAATAACTAAAGTATCATAGGTTTTAAATTTATTATATGTCCACCAAAAAAAAAAAAAAAAATTAAAAAGGTTAATAAAAGAAGTTTATTATGAAGGTGTGAAACCTAACCGAATATTTACATTTTGTGAATTTCCTTCAGTTCCTAAATTTATGATTTCGAACTTCATTGAAGAACTGTTAGTTTTGCAATTAGTTGGTTCTTTGAATCTATCCTCAAGTTCATGGAAACTTTCTAATTTAACTACAGATTTAGGAATGATGTTTTCAAGATTGGATTTTGAATCTAGTGAAGGATGATTAATTTCCAAATCATTTTGATTCTCATCGATTATTAAATATTTATATGTCTCTTCTTGTGTAAGAAAATTAAAAATATGATCATCATCATTGAAAACTCTCCAATTGGTTATATTTTCAACATATGGCCTAAACAATAACTCAATTGAAAATCTATCATGAGAGAATTATTCATATGTTATTAATTTTAAGGAAACATTAGCAAGTAGGTATGGATCTGAATTATGAGCTCTAAGGATAGACATAATATTGGAAGCAATGAAATATAGAAACAAATCCCAAACAATTTGTTGATAATTTTTGAGATGATTTGAATCACAATGGATGGTATTTTATACGTGTTTGAAATAATCTCAGAATCACCATAAACCTTAATGAATTGAATGTTCAAATAAATATCATTTTTCAAACCTTGAATTAATTCCTCATACTCAACTACATTATTTGTACATTGAAACTCTAGTCTGCAAGCTAGCATGGCTCTATCACCATTGAAATTTTGCAAAACACAACTTGCTCCAGTACCTTCATTAGATTTTGAGCCATAAAAAAATAAGGTCCAAAATTCACTCTTTACAACTAACTCTAAACTATCAGAAATCAAATATATACATTTTGAAGAATTAGTTTGAGAAAAAATTACAACCTCAGACTACATGGATGAATCCGTGAAAGGTGAACTTTCTGCAATATAATCCCCAAAAAATGAGTCAACGCAATAATTGTAGAAGATAGAAGTTGAAAAAATTACCGCCTCATTGTCACCATCAATATCAGTCAAAGCATTTTTCACATGCTTTTCATGTTCTACTTTGATTTGATTAGGTTTACCATTGTATGGTAACCACAAATTTGACCAGTCTATAGCAAAATAACCATGGATTTTTTCAAACCAATCTCTACATCAAAGAAAACCATAAGCTTTTGGAATGTCGGCAACAATTATATCTATCGTTTGATGAACTTTGGAATTAGAAAATAATAAATAAATAAAACACATCTTTAAGTTCACCTAATACCTTCATTTTTTATCTGTCTAGTTGTATAATTTACATGGAAGAATTTTGAGGTACAATGTTAATTTTCTTAGAAATAGAATATGACATTATATTTGATGAAGCCCCAAAGTCTACCGAACAATTGTGTACATTTCTGTTGAAAATTTCAAAAGTTAGAAGAAAAGGTGGTGTGCGAGAGTTAGATTTATCTCCTATCAATACATCATTAGTTTTGAGTTATTTGTTCTTATCTGAAGCAAAATTTTGGGCAGTGTTTTCTTATCTTTACTTATAGCTGCAGTAACTTGTTTTTCAATGTTATTAATGTCTTATGCTTCAAGTAAATTGTTTTTCTGTTGTTTTAACTTTGTCAATTCATAAAAATAAATATTTTCCCTAGTTCTTTTGAAGTCTTCAACCAAATCATAGTCAAGTTGATTTGAAATCAGTAAGGCCTCAGTGACTGGTTGGTCTTGAGGTACAATTATCTTGGAAAAAGTAACAAGAGATGGGGATGAGGTTCAAGAAGGAATACCTTTACTTCGTGTTTGAATAACATTCATTTCTTCATAGGGAATATCCTCCTCATAATCAATAATGCCATCAACAATATCCCAAATGAGATTTACTTCAGGAGTATCAATATTCACATCATCATCTTCTCTTTCTTCTTGTTCTCCTTCTTCATTATCATCAACAATAGAAATATGATTATGAGGAGGTGGAAATTTTGTTTTAACAAATGGTTTCCATGGTCTTTTAGAAGTTGACTCTTCTGCTACATTTTTCTTAATGATTATGATGTCACTAGCCCGACTTTTAAATAGCTTGTGTAAAATTTCCATGTCTATATCCCCCTTGTCTTTCCTTTCATCTTTAATCGTAACTTTTCTTGCAGGAGGCAAGACCCTTCCATTTTCGATTGGATATTTACTAGATATGCTCATCATTTCCATTTCCACATGTAGATTTTCTTGCATAGTCTCATCTAATGAATTTTTGGTCACCCTTTTAACAAAAATAACAATTGAGGAAGGAAGAGCAGTAGTATAAAATTTGAGAATAACATTAGTTGAAGGTATTGAATCCTTAGGTACATTATTTAATAAGGTCATGAATCTTTGATTTTCTCTTTTGCATTCATTTTAATTCTGGATAATTCAAGGGCTAATGTAGCTGGGGACTTGTCATCACCGAATTTTTTTACAAATTATTTTTCAAAGTTATCCCAACTAGTTATTGACCCTACTATCAAAGAGAAATACCAAGTAAATGCCCTACCTTCAAAATATAAGGAAATAAGCGATAGAAAACATCTTTGTGTTCCACGTTCATTAGATTAACTGATAACATGAATTTATTGATATGATATTCAGGAGACTCTTTGTTATCAATGTCAAATTTGGGAAAGAACTTTTCTAGATGTTTAGGAAAGTCATGTTGTTAATCAGGAACGTTAACATTTCCTAAGGTTAACCAAAGTCTTCTAAGTTGATTAAATCCACCCATAACTATAGTTGTATATTTCTGAGGATTTCCTTGTGAGACAGGGGATGTGGAATGAGATGGTAGAGGTTGATAGGGTGGACTACCCAAAGGTGTTTATGTTGGAGGTGTTATTAACGCTAACAATTTACTTTTAGTGGAAACATATTTTTTTCCAGTAATTATTGATAGCAAGAGGATTATATCTTATTGAAAAAGGAGGACTAGGTGGGTCTTCTAACTGAGCATTTTTACCTTTAGTTGGTATGTTATACTCAATTTTTATTTTCTAATCTTCTTACTTTGTGCTCTTATCAAAATTCCCATATTTTTCCACTAGGGAGGGTCATCTAATACAAGTTCTTCGATAGTTTAATAATATGGTAGTTTTCATCAAGAATATGACGAACGGTTTGAATCGCAATATCCTAATAAAATTGTTGAGTTTCTTGAGTAATATCATAAACTCTATTTTCTAGCGGTGTTTCCTGAGTGATACCAAAATTGATATTTATTGTTGAATTGCTTGTATGACTTCTACATATATGGTATGTGAATATAAATAAGGTAAGTCAATCTCTAATGTTGAAGGAATTATGTTGGAAGGGTTATTGGAGCTTGACTCTAAGAGAGTGGTTGAGGGTGATGGTGATCTTCTTGAATGGATATTAGTCTTTTGTGGATATCTACATGCCATTCATTATCAGTGGCCCTCATTCTAGCACCAAAATGTTGATGTATGAAAAAACTACTTGCAATCAACGTGGAGCAATTGCCTGATCAAGGCCCCAATTAGGCCTATACTTGTTTGGAATGGAAATCCTCACTGAAATGTGGGCTTGGTTGCCAGTAAAGGGGATTTTGAAATCAACAAAAGTTGATCCATTTTTTATCAAGTGTCTATTTCTAAGATATGATAAAAATAAAGCTAACTTTAAATGCAATCTATCTATTGTTTCTAACAAAAACTAAACTATCATGGGAACATAAAAATGATTAAATATGAGAAGAATAAATAAATTGTTTAACCTTTAGAAGTAGTTCTTAAAGAAAAACAGTTGTTAAACGAGTCACTAGAAATCAAATTATTCAAATAAATAGTTATTTTGTTAAGAAACAAATATCAATATTGCATAGAAAAACCTCAAAAAAAGTACTCAACGCCTTGAAAAAGAGATAATTTCAGATAATAAGCCTCTTCGAGGGGGCAACCTCCTTTTACCCCACTTAAATGTTCAAGTACCAAATGATTAGAAATGAAAATGTCTCCTTGGTATATATAGGAGACTAGGAGGTATAATTACAACTAATGGCCTAAAGCTGACATAAATAAAATAACATTACTAATATAATATGCCCCAATTAAGGGGTAATGAGTCAATATTAGGGATTAACATGCCCCTCCCCTTGAGACAAGTGTTGTCTGTAACGCTTGAGTAACTCTGGATGCTTCTGTATAAAAGACTCATCTTCCCAAGTGGAATCTTAAGCTGGTAGTTTCCTCCATTTAATGAGATACTCTGAAATGGATCTATTCCTCAGCTGGCGAATTCTTGTGTCAATGATGGCTTCAAGATCTAATATGATTTTTCCTTCCTCGTCAAGTTATGGAAATATAGTTTGAACTGGGATCTTGTTGCCTATAACCTTCTTTAAGCATGAAACATGGAAAGCTGGGTGTACTCGTGAAGATGCAAGCAACTCCAATTTGTATGCCATAGTACCAATATTTTGCAACACCTTACAAGGGCCATAGTACTTTGGTGATAATTTATTATCCTTCTTGTCTTGCTTGAGGGACATCTGTTTGTATGGTTGTAGTCTTAAAAACACCCAATCCCCTACTTCAAAACTTCTTTCACTACGATGTTGATCAAAACTGTTCATTTTCATGTGATTTTTTGTGTAGTTGGGGTTGATGCTTTAGGATTTGGAGGACTTGTTGTTGATTCTCGATGTGATCTTTCATTGCTTGAACCTTAGATTTTATTTTAGAGAAGCAGTGACGGAAGGAGGGTGGTATCGATAGGGTGCCATAAATGGTGTCGTTTTTGTTTGGGTTATCGAGAAAGGAGTGTTATACCACCACCTGCATTAGGTAGGAATTGACCATTTGAACCATTTGTGTTTGTTTATGGGAGACAAAGAAAGGGTGTATGGGACGTTGGGTTCTTTATCTGGGTTTGTCCCGTCAGGTCCGGGGATGATGGGATGAGGCTGTGAGCCGGTGGGTGCCAAAGAAATGATTATGTCCAAGATGTCCGGTGAGATGGGATGTAAGTAAAACTACCTGATAATATTTGGAAATACCATGTAGCTTTTGTTGTCTCCATGAATGTTTGGGCTGTGCTACATTTGAAGGGATGGAGAGGTGCGCAAAGTGTGCGTAGCGAGGGTGGGTCTGTCGGCAGTCACCATGGGCGCTCAATGGCCGGACTTTGTTGTGCGGTGGGAGTAAAATGGAGCCTCCTCCCCAGCGTGACTTGGGATGAAGGCAGTGGACATGAGCTTACAGGGTCTTGGTGAACCACTTGTGTTTTTGTTGTGGAAGCTAGGCATTTATTACCGATGGCTGAACATTGGTTTGAATTGTCCCAAAATATGTTGAATCATGGTAGGTTTTAAAAAATCTCTAGTGCTTTCCTACTGGAGAGGTGTGCTATTATAATAGTACCTTTTGTTTGGGTTAGGAGTTCTTACATAAATATAAGTGATCTTTTACCATAATGAATCATTTTCCGTAGCCAAAATCAATATCTGATACCCGAGGAATCGTACCCAACAGGAATGAAAGTCCACACTTTTCATCACATTCTTTTCGATTTCATCCCCTTTATTCTATTATCAATGGGGTTTAGATGATCGAGAATATGCTTGAAGAAAGGCCTCCAATCTTCATCCCTTTCTTGAAGTGCATCACATAGCTACAACATTGCTTCCTTTTAGACGATTTCAAAATCATAACTTAGTATCTTGGTTACCCATTTTATTTGTTCTTCTAAAGATAGTCTTTGTTCGAAGTATTTAAGACTATCATGATACAAGTATTTGACAACAAGTTCCCTACAATAATAGAGTAAGGACTCCATTTCTTCAATGCATATGAAATATTTAGCATGTAGTATTGCCATCATTTCCTTCTCAAAATGGGTTTACAATGTAATTCCTTCCTTAAGTGGAGTAAAACTCAAAACACAGGGGCTTCCAACCTGCTACATTAAAACAACAGTTCCGACTCCCAGGGGCATCGTTCACAATAAAGGTTTATAAGAGTCACAGGTGGTCAAGACATGAGCTTTACATCACCTCTTTAAGTTGTTCCAAAGATTTGGTTTCCTCGCCGGAGTCCATGAAAATGCATCCTTCTTAGTTAAGGTAATAGATTAAAGGTGTAATATTCTTCCACATAGTTATGAACAAACTTGTTGTAGTTTCCTGTCAAACCCAAAAATCCCCCAAGATTCTTCAATGTTTTAGAAGTCAGCCAGTCCATCATAGCCTTAATCTTGTTAGAGTCTATGACTGCTCATGAGATACAGTACGACCCAAATACTCTACCTCCTTTATCTGAAGAACGTTTATGGTTTGGCATATAGTTGTTGTGCTCCTTTAAGTGGTTATGGCACCTTGTCAACATGTCGCACATGATCCTCCAAGACTTGTTATAGATTGGTATATCATCAAAAAAATACTAACCTAAATTTTTCGAGGAAGGGGCTTGAGAGTAGATTCATCAACCCTTGGAATGTGGAAGGATACATTTGTAAGAGATCCAAAGGCATGACCAAAAGTTCATAATGGCCTTCATGAGTTGGATTCTTGTTTTGGGATATCTTCTTTCCTTCATTCTGATCGGTGTTACCCTGAATGGAGGTCCAGTTTTGTGAAATAGATTGCACCATGTGGTTCATCTAACAGTTCGTCAGTGGGATGGGAGACTCATCTTTTGTGGTGATCTTGTTGGGCTCTCATAATGTGGACATAAATGGCAGGTTGCCTTTGTTGAATGCCATTATCAGCAGTTAGGTGGAACTTTTGGCTGGGTCTAATGATAGGTATCTGGCGACAGCTGACCGTGAATAGTGCTGCTCTTTTGAGTGGGGGTGCAATGCGTACAATGGATGTTGGGAGGGAACACTCCGAGGGAATTAGGTGATTTCAAAGCCAGTCCTTGATTTTGAGAGATTGGATTTGGAGACTTGGCTGAGATGTCTTCCAGAGTAGCACGAGATGGCATCAGTCTTTTGGGTCTTTGGGGATGAATTGTTATGTTTGGAAGTCATGGTGAGAGCATGGTTGTGCAATAATGCCGTGCCCTTTTCGTGGTATACCGTGCCATTGGAGCATCACTTGCGGGGTTTCCTGTGGTACCTCTTAATAACTCAATTTGTTTTCCTTCCAATGAAAATTTCATGAAGAGTTCTTGAAAATTAGAAGCCATTGTTCTTAATGATTTGTAACCATTTAGTTCTAGTACAACATCTACACCACCATGGGTATAGAAATCATTGGACTATTCATTACATATTCCCCATAGTAAGATTAATCTTATTTTGTTTTCTTGAGCAATTGATAGTTCCTCCATGTATGATCATTACTTGAAACTTCGAAGCTAGATATACAAAACAATTGAGCTTTGGCTAATTTATAGTGAATGAAATTATAGTACTACGAGAATCAATTGGGACTATTACCTTTTCTTTTTGATATATCCAACTGATCACTTGAGGGTTTGAGGAGGGGCTAATTCTAGCCAATACATTACGATAAGTGGGAGTCAACTCTTCAAGCGAAATTGCTTCTACATTTTCATCTTGAGATGGTTCTTGTTCTTGTTCTTCTTCCTCTTCACAATCTATGTAGAATAATTTCTTCTCACTATGTCTCTGCATGCTAGCTGTCACAATTAAAAGCATAAACATTTTTTCTTTTTCTTTCCTCTCCAATTGTTGAGGTGTCAACACTTAGTAGGTTGAAGTGTTTTAGAAAAAGGAGCATTGTTCTCTCTATAAGATAGATGTTAAGAGTTTAGTCCTTCAACTAGCCATAGCCATATTTTTACTTTTCATTTCTTGCCACCTTAAATGCATTCTCAATGATTTGGGTTCACAAAGGCGAACCTCATGTTGAATGTTATCCTTTAAAGTTCTATGAATACATCAATCAAAGTGCTCATCACGGAATATAGAGTTTACCTTTATATTCCATCTTTGGAAGTTCTCAACATGTGCTTTCGGTAAAGCTGAACCCTTTTGCTTGAGATTTATCAATTGGCTAAAGAGAGTATTTCTCCTTGTATCCTCAGAGTGTGCTATCATTTCTTACGTGAGAATTGTCCAAGTGGCAGTGATTTCTTGAGAGCAGAAGCCATGTTTCATACACAAATTCAGTTAGGTTCTAAATATAAAAGTAATTCATACCTTTTGTGTATGTGGCGCAAATTGATTAGGTTCTAAATATAAAGAAGCAATTCATACCTTTTGTGTATGTGGCACATTATGGAGATCAAATAATTGTTCCATCTGAAGTATCCATGTGATTGGGTCCTTTCCATCAAACTTCCTCATATCAATCTTAGGAGCGTGGTTGGTCTTCAAACCAAAGTTAGAGTTTCTCCATTCTTAATTTACCTTCCTTGTGTCCTCATCATGAATTTCATGGGATGCATTTTCACTTTCAGGTGTCTTCTCTATTACAAAATTTTTCAATACTTCCATGATCTCCCCTTTTAAACCCTCCATCATCTCTTGTAGTTCATCTTTTGTTACTATCTTCTTTTGTAAATCATTTATGTCCCTGCGCATTTATTCACCTCCATAAAGAGTCCAAGTAGGATTGTCTGGAGGCTTATTTGGTGTAGAAGTTCCCTTTTTTGGTGGCATGTTGGCCAGGTATTACTTTTGAACCTTGATTTTGAGGTGGTTCTGCTAAACAATCTTTCTTCTATTGTATCTCCCAAGTTTCGACCCTTCTGGGCCTGAAACTTTATTTTATGTAGTTCTATGATATTTCTTCTTTGCAATTCCATAGGTATAATCAAAATTGGATGTGCCAAGTGGAATTTACAGTAACTTCCCCACAACTTGTCGATTTTTGGCCTTTCCAGGAGATCTCACTTGTATAGCGTGCCCCGCACAAAATAATTGATATAAAATTTTGAAAATCGCACCAGAAATATTGTAGACTGTCCACAATCCAATGAAACCATTGCCACTCAATTTGGATGCTCTAGGAAGAAGTTATGATTGTTTTACCTGGAACACCTTCTTGAGACTAGTCAATAGGACTAGTCAAATACCCTATCTTACACAGGGTGTATATGCAAATTTAATATGACCCAAAAGCTAAACGTTTTACCACGGATACATTACTAATTTCTATAAATAACATTCGAATTTCAAGGCCTGAAACGTTACATAAAAAAAATTATAGTGAAAATTCCGCAATGACTCAGTTTAGGATGATTCCAGAACCCTATCTTGTACAAGTTGTATCTCTGAAAGTATAAGGCCTCATGAGCTGAATTTTGAACCCAGCGTACCTTGATCTGTCTACTAAATATCCTCCAATCCATTCCTTCTGAAATGTTGTAGAAAACAAGTTATAGCGAAAATTACAAGATGTCTCAAATGTAGCAGTGAAACCCCAAGACCTTGAGCTCTGATACCATATGTTAAGAACCAAATATCAATATAGCATAGAAAAACCTCAGAAAAATTACTTGACGCCTTGAAAAAGAGATAATTTCAAATAATAAGCCTCTTCGAGGGGGAAACCTCCTTTTACCCCACTTAAATGTTCAAGTACTAGATGATTCAAAATGAAAATGTCTCCTTGGTATATATAGGAGACTAGGAGGTTAATTACAACTAATGGCCTGAAGCCGACATAAATAAAATAACATTACTAATATAATATGCCCCAATTAAGGGGTAATGAGCCAATATTAGGGCTTAAGATATTTGAATATTTAATTTCTATATGCTCATATTTAATTAAATATCACTTGCATCAAATTCAATCAAGAATGGAATAAACAAAATATTTTCTCGGATATTCTAATAATAGTGTAGAAAACAAAGAATATAAACATCCATTCCATAGACCCATCTAAAAGAAAGATATAATGGCTTTAAAATTTGTATTTCACTTACATGAACAATAATACCAAACAATTGAAACACAATATAAATATCACCACTACAGGCCTTCAATTCCACAAAAATGACTTTTATAGTAGTGCACTTAGCCATTCCTCCAGAATTTCCAACCCTTTGGTCATTAATACAAAATTCTATAAACAAGTCTAAATGATAACTGGAAATCAAAATTCCTCGCAAGCCTAATAGAGTCATTTCTAAATGAGGAGAGTTTGTTGCAAATTTATAGGATCCTTTTGTTTGATTTGTTGTTTTCATTTCTCGATCCCATTGATATAGATTTCCCATTTAGTGAAATTGGTCATAGTTTGTGAGGTGAGTTCAAGAGTTTACTTGTACAAATTAATCTCACAATAATAAACCTTTCTTGCAATAGTAACCATTTCCCCATGTAACTTGGAACATAAATTTTTAATTACTTTTGTGCATGTTGATGGATTGACAAGGAACTAATTGATTACTTACATATCCCATCTGTCTAATCCCTATATCAAGCCTTCTGAGTCTTTTATTTGTTTCTGTAGACCAATAAAAAAATCTTCTCCCAAGACTAAAACTCCCGAAAATTGTACATTTGGCATATCAAACTCAATGATGATATCCAATGTATTATCCCAAATGTTTGAGCAATATTTAATTGCATATGTAACAAGATTATGTGCATAGTTCATTTTATGTACCCAACTTTCCAGAGTGATTTGAATTTTGAGTATTTCCTGCTCTGAAACTCCTGAAATTCTATTTGGGGATGATTTGTATTTTTCATGCCAATTATTCACTTTCTCAAATGTATCGTGAACCTGTTTAATCTCATACATTTTATCCTTAATAATATTTAAGAAATCATTTAGAGTTTTATTGTATTTCTAAATATGACTAAAATTCTGGTAGAAATCTTCCTGAGATATTTTGAGTTGCTCAATTGATGTTGATGTAAGGATTCTTTATTCATGAATTCCCATGCCAATTGTTTACTTTGAAAATATATAATCAACGAAGATAGTTGATTAATTTGATTTTCTTTTTTTGTGCAATTTCTTTTTTTATTCTCATCTTCAGCTAGAGACTTTTGATGTTGCAAATTTTCCTCAAAAGACTTGATCTCTTGTTGGTGTCTAATAATATCTTTGAGGTTGTCAATAGACTACTTATTAGCATAAGCAAAAGCTGCCATTAAATCTACATCCTCATCAGCAAAATTTAGCTTACTAAGTTTTTATGCATCCCATATCATGACATGTTTGGGAGGAATATCTCTTATTTGTTCTATTTTCCTTTTATGGGGTATTCCTTTAATAATAGAGTTTTTAGCAAGACTGAAAAAATATTCACATAGAAGAGGTGTATCCACTACTACTATCTCTAAAGAATCAAGATAAACAATCTCAAAAGAAGGATTACCTAGAATTGATGCCATAGGAGTTTTGTAAATAACAACAATTGTAATAGCCTCCATGTTTTCTTCTGATTGATTCTTTTATGGATGCTTTTTATGTGTTGTCTTCAATTCTTGTCCTCACTGATGTTGATTCCCCTGTTGTTGTTTTGGATGCTCCACATGCACACTATTTGAAGGATGTGACTACTTTGTTTGCAACTATTGTTTGTCATGGCCTTGGAGAGATTGGTTATTAGTTACAAATATATTTCCCAAAGACAACTTCCTGTGAATTTGAAAAGATAAAAATTCATCTCAATTAGGACCTTCTGGAATCTCTTCAATTATTTTGCATAATTTTTCATATGATTGACCCCTTTGGAACACTTTATCAAAAGGAAGATCTTCATGTCAGTAAACTTTGAAATTTCTTAAATCTTGACAATGATCATGCACAATGTTTAAAGGATCATGTTTTTTGAAATTCATATAAAACAATTAGATTTTCTCAAGAGTTGTTGCTTCCACTCTAACATGTTGATAATATATAGGGTGAAAATTCCCAATTTGATTGGAAACAAAGACCAAACCTTCTTTGAACCAATATTTAAAGCTAATTTTATAACTATCCCAACATTTTGATAGGAAATGTCTCTAAAAGAAAACCTATCTGGAACATACCTACGAAGAACATGTGGAGGAACCTCACACCCATAAATTCTTATATAAGAAAAAGTGTCTTCAATTTCTCAATGGCTTTAACTAGCTTTTTCAATCCTTTGGGTAGCATTATGTTGAACCTACAAAATTATTCAAAGGAAAATAACAATAACAATAAAACATTAAATTATTCAGGGGAATAAAATAACAATAAAACATTGAATTATTCTTAAGGATCAAAGTAAAAATAAGTTTGAACTTACTTCTACTGCAAAAAATAACATCCTGCAGAATGGTTCAAAAGAACACTAGCGTTCGCAGTGATCGACAACAGTAACAATGATACAGCGATCGACAACAGTAACAATGATAGTGGAAAAATGGAATTTTCGTATTATTAAAGGTTTAGATTTGTTTTAAGATTTGATTGTAAATGTTATAAATGATACTTACTTATTGTCAAAACACCATTAATCTATCAGCTAGTGCTTTTATTTGAAATTTTAATAAATCTTCATTAACAAGCCATCGTATTAAATTAGCCTTACAACATCATGACGTGTTTCAAAACCGTACAGATTAAGCTTTAATACCATTATTAATTGCTTTAAATGTTCATGATTAAAACTTTGTTTAACCTTTAATTATCAACTTAATGATCACGAGATATCGAGACATCCACAATGTATGTGAGTTTTATTTTAGCAGTAGTCTAAACGTTCTATCTTTTGAGGTTTTTCTGGTCACTTTTTCCGTTTGATTTTGCCCGAAATCCAGTGATGAATGGTTGGATTTCTAGATTTGGGTGGCTAAGTTTGTATAATCTAAGTGTTTCAACACACTGAATCCATTTATACATTCAGAAAAACAATTTAAACAACAACAAAAAAAAAATTTATCCAAATTTAAATCATCAGATTCCGATCAATTTCTTAAAAAAAAAAAAAAAAAACGTTTGGCCAATACCTTTATTCTAAGGTAATTCTAATATCCAAAATCGAGACTTCAAGTATCGACTATATTGTATATCGGACATCTGGTATAAGGTAAATCCATATCATAGATCTTAAATAGAACATTGATATCCAATACGGGATGACATATCAAAAGGTTTATCGGGTATCAGGATTTTTCGAGAAGGAAAAGCCAAAAACCACAAGTCGATAAGTGATATTATTTTAACAAAGAAGATTTTTTATTTCATTTTATTGGATTTTTAGGGATTTCAAAATTTATAGCAAGTTTTCAATTTTTATGATCAAAGAGAAATTCAAAAATGTATTTATGTATTTACAAATTCAATACATCAATAAAAAAAAATTAAAGTGACAAAAGAAAATCAAATAATCAAAAATTTGGTAAAAGAGAATGTAATGAAGGGACCCTAGAATTTTAGTTTAAAATTTAAAGGGGACTTGTTGAGGCTCAACAGGTCCAAAGCATTGGCCATTGAATATATTATAAATGACTTATGTTGTAATAAGGCCCAAAGCCCAAAGGGGTTGGATCCAATGGTGGAAAGCGAGGAGTTTTTCACCGTTGGGCAAGGTTCAATTCTCGTGAGGGCTTTACCTGGAGCCATGGGGACACCTTGAGGTAGTGGTCGAACGTGTGGTTGCACCCAGAG
>SNQJ01S0001202.1:264344-278547 GCA_010110895.2 Picea sitchensis
ATAGACCAAAAATAACAAGTTAGAAAGATATTTTATTAACAAAACAATAAAAATCTAATCTTACAGACTTAGCTACAGAATCATCTGATTCTGTAGCTAGTCTAAAATAACATACAGGATCAGAATCGAAATCAAATCAAATCCTTAAAATAAAAACCAATTTTCTTCCAATGATCATTTAAAACGAATCACTCAAGATTCAAATGACTTTATCATTCAATATTAAACATGATCTAAAGTGATCCAAATGAAAACAGGGTAAGAATACTCTGTTTTTCTTTTACCATAAAATCGGGTCAAACAGTAACAAGACTGTTTCAATATCCAAATGGAATCGATAGCAAATCATATCGTATGGGATACGATCTAATCCAACACAACCATCATCCGCTCGTTATAACTATAATGATGCAGCAAAAGATTCATATCGTTCAATCGAATGTAAAGATAGATAGATTGTTTCGATTATGTGTAAACGAAATCACTTAACATTATCAACCCAATCAAATTAGTGATTGATACTTGCACAGTCAAAATTATGATCGCAATCTTAATAGAATCAACAGAGGTTATAGTTATAAACTGGGCAAACAATCAAAACAAATCACGAATATAGAAACAAATCGTGAACCTGGATACAGTCAATTTCGTTCTTCAAATCAAATTCAAACAACATATTCATCGCAATATGAATCCAACTGACAACATAGTCAAGTAAACCAATGCGAATTAATCGGCTGGGTATAACTGTTATGAATCGTATTTATTCACGATTTGAGTGCATATTAACAAAAACATATTGAACATAATCCAAATTGTATCCCTGTTGGTCGAAAATCATATGAACATAAAACCGTAACAGTTAACCATATCAAAATTGTTGCCAATCATATCGTATAAATCGAACCGAAATGTGATTGCATTCAAAATTGAAATACGAGAAACAGCTTGTGTCTATAACAGATACAAACGATTTCAATCGACAGTAGAGCATCCAATTTAAGTTAAATCAAACCAATCAAATCCACACCAAGATCCAACAAATCGATGAAAATCCAATCGAAGCTAAACTGGGAAAACAAACTTCCATTTAATCAAAGCATGGCTATGTACAGAATGCATATAATGTGACAGAGAAAATCCACGTTGTAATCAGAGCTATTCAAAACCAAATTCGAATTTGTTATATGAACAAGAGATATCGAAACATACCTGTGAGAGACTGCTCAAATTATGCCAACTTAGAATTCACGACCGCTGTAGTCGATTCCACATTTTTAAACAAGATGGAGCTTGTCGTTCTTTGATTTTTATCAGTGGCTTGTAGCTTAGCCTTTTGACTGGTAAGCAGTGCAACCTGGTCCTCCAAAGAGTGAATTCTTGACTGTAGAATCGGAACATCAAGGTAATACCTCTCTAACCACGAGCTGCATTGATCACAGGGTGGCACTGTGGTTTTAGACAGAGCAGGAGAGGGTTTGGATATATAACCAGTGGTTTCACAAGGCAGCTTAATGCCTGGGTAGTCAGGGTCATTTTGTAGGCAAGGGGGTAGGTTTGTCACGAAGTCAAACGAGGGTTCGGCACACAGACCTTCCGAATAGGGGTACTCACTAGCCAAGAAACGCTCTATTTCAGAGTCGGAGTCCTCACTCAACACGATAGGGTTAGGATTGACAGGGGGTTTTGACTTATTTCTTTCCATTCGAGAAATTAACCGGGCAGTCTTTTTGCCTTTGGCGTTTACAGTGGGTTTTGCCTTGGGATTTTTTCCCACAGGCTTAACAGTCTGGGCATCCTTAGTCACAGAGTGGGATAGGTCGATAGGTGAGTCTGGTAAGGGTTTAGGTAGCAGGATGTTGTAGGGTACCGGGGGTACAGACTTGTCTTCGCTCACCACAGGTTTGTCAACCTGTGGAGGGTTCGAATCCTCAAAACCGTTGCGATCCATGAAATTGCTCCAACAATCTTCGCGCAGACTCAAATGGTAGACCATAATAATCTTAACTAACCCATAATGAAAAAGGCTACTGTCGTCCTAGTTCCTTTTGTATTTCTTTGACATCTTAAACATGCTTCTATGCAAGTAATAAGGCATATTAAGCTCATAACCCATGAAAACCATAAGCAAACAAAGGTGGTGTAAGAAAACAAACCCGTACCGACCTTTGCAGGTGATAAACTGTTTGATAATCATCAACAAATCATGCCAACGTTGCTTAATCATCGTTACTGGCAGACCTTTATCACAGGAGGTGATTTTTCGTGACTGGAAGAGAAGTGTCCATGGGACCTCCTCTACTTTGCAGTTCTTGGACCATCGTTGTTCAGTGGCAGGCAAACCCGTAGCCAAACTGAGAAATTGTTCATCAATTTGCAATTGAACATCGCCGACCTTGGATCGACAACCATCAAAGGTCAATGCGAACTGTCGAGCTATGCAGAGGTTAAAACCCTCTAACTTTTGTATAAACGGGAGCCACCCATTTTCTTCGAGGTCACTGCGAGCACTGTTGAACATCAACAGGGCCTGGCTACCATTAGGTTCAGCTCTCATGACTGGAGCCATGGTGCGAGCACATGGTAAGGGTTAGGGTCGAATTCCCCAATACACAGGAGCAGAGTCATTTGGGCTAACAGCTACGAATGATCAAAGGGGAAGCATTAATGTCCGCATGCAAGGGTGGTGGAGTTATTCACCGCCATGCATAATAGTAATGGCAAATTACAACCGGCAAATTAATCCCATGTTCAATCACTCATAGCATAGTTCAAAACTTATCATTCGACCAACCAAAGAATCAACAGTGAGTGATATGCCAACGCGCCATTAACTATAATTTTCAAACCAATGTCATTCAACATAAAATCAAACCCAAATGTTAAACACGCGCCATTGCATAAATGTTTTAATCAAAAGTTTTTAAACCATTGCGCCAATTGCCACTTATAAAACTTACAAGCCAAGAGCCATAAAAAGATTATTATAAGGATCGTATCGTATATAAAAACAAAAATAAATTACGACCCTTATGCAGTTCAATGACTAGGCAAGTCACAAAAATATAAATTTATATGCTCAATGCCTCACAAGTTTAATAAAATCAAGTTATGCAAATATAAGAATGTCCAAATAGGCATAGTTCGAAAATCCTTTCAGCCACATAACGATAAACCAAAGGTAAGTGTCATAGAAAATATCAATAACAAGATTACGACAATTCAAATAGTAATCAAAATGAGACCACGGAAGGAGAAGTTTTCACGCTTACAGTCGTGAAAACCAAATGGAGACCAATTTGCAAGTGTCGCAAGAAATCAAAATATCGTCTATTTGAAAAATGCGACAAAAATTTGAAGTTCGGAAGACATGGGTGTAGGCAGCTGATAGGACAATGGAAAAAATTGAATTGGCTTCCAACACGCCCATGGTGACATAACGAGAAATCTGGGGTAACCGAGATTTAGTGAACCATTCCGCCAATAAATTGTTAGGAATAATTTTTTTGATCAACCTTCGTCGTCGTCTCCACTCGTGAATGTGATCAGAGATATGCATGTAGTTGGTCTGATGAAGGGAGTTCAAGAGTTCAGTGCTCGTCTTGTAATGGATGGGAAGTTGGAAGTGTGTGAGGAAGGACATGGCAAGGGAGTAGAAATCTTGAAAAGAACCACGTGGAAGTTCAATGTACCACTTGGATGTTGAGCCCGTAGGTGTGCGCTGGAAGAGACGTAAACAGATAGAATCATCCATTAAGGAGTTTGATGAACACCATAAATGGAATGTCATCACATGGTTATTTGGGTCTTCTCCAGGTTTACCGTCAAACTTTGGGATGTCGGAAGGTAATTTAGCAGGAATCACTGGCCAAAAGGGAGAGTGTTGTATGGGATCATTGGTCAACCAAGACAAGTCTGGGAGATCCAAAGTAGCAAGGAAGGGTAATTGTCGGTTAGCCTGAGGGTGATACTAGTGTGGCATAGGGACACCAGTAGGGCCATAAACTTGTTGAGATGGGTAATTGTATCCAGTAGGTTCTCCTATATGTGGTTTTTGTTTACCAGGATAGATAGGATTGGATGGTTGTTGAGGAACATTCATGAGTGGTGGAAAACCTGGTGGATTCTAAGGGGTATATGTTGGTTGATTTGGTTGCAGGGGATAAATAGTTTTCCTTTGAGGGGGGTAAATAGTTTGTCCCTGAGAAGGATACACATTAGCCCCGTGGGGAGGATAAACATTAGACCCTTGGGGAGGATAAGGTTGTTTTCCTTGAGGACCCCAGGTGGCATTTGGAACACCCGGTTAAGGTTGTCCATAGGATAGTCCGGAAGGAATAGGATTTGATACTCCTCCTTGTGGGTTATTTTATAATTTCCCCCTAGTGTAGGGTTGATTAAATGTGCCTCCTGAATATACTCCTGAGGATTTTGAAGGGTTTCCGGGAAAATAAGGTTTCCCCCCTGTCATAGGTTGATTTACAACCGGGGTTTGACCAAGAAAAGGAGGTTGTCCTCTGGAAGGAATATGTAAAGTTGGATGTCCCCTAGGAGGGGTAGGCCCACCATAGGATGGTTTTCCTTTGGGAGGGATCATTCCACTAGATGGTGGTTGCCCCCCAATCAGTATATGTCTCACAGTTGATTTTGTCTGTTTGGAAAGGGTCTGCATTCTCTGGTGTAAATATGTTCCAACAAGATTCTCTGGAACATGGGGATTTGTAGAGTGAAAAGGTGTAAAGGTGGGAGTAGCAGTTGAAGTTTCTTGGGTTTGAGTAGAGGTGATGACTCCATCATTAAGATGGACGTGTGCTGACGTAGCAGTAGAATCAATGACTTGGTCGATAGGGTGATCAATAATTTGACCGGATGGTCCTGCCTCAACAGCAGGAGTGTCATGAAGATTAAGAGGTTGTTGAATGTATTCAAAATTCTCATAAAGATCATGCCCCGTTGGAGTCCTCCACACAGAACAAGCAGGTGTGTGATGTGTATCTACTACGGTAGTAGGGTGAATGGGGGTCCTATAGTCATCACCAAGAATGGGTTCTATGGATCCCATATATGTCTCGATAACTAGCCTCTCAGGTAAACCTGGGACTTCTTCTTGTATAACGTTACCGAGTGAGTCCATTCGAAGAAAAAGTGGTTCAAGAGGAGCCGCTGACATGGGTGTAGTGTGAGAAGTGGGATTTTCAACCATAACCAAGTCTCTCTCCGAATTTTCTAACAAAGGATTAGCAACACTCCCAGTGTCAGATTGATTTTCTACCTCTCCAAGATAGGTATCTTCTGGTGCATTAGGAGGTAAGGGTTGGTAACCTTCTTTCAGAGGCATCCCTTGCATCCTACATTATTTTTGAAGACCTTTATTGTCTACAGGCTCAATTTTGAAGAAAAAATAAAACAACAGCATACGCTAAAAAATATAGGAATACCAACAAGCAAACAAACCTTCTCTCGATGACCATACTAGTTGGTGATGAAATCCAACATCACGTGATTAAGTCAAGAAGGGTCTAGGATATGAGTGGGTGGAATAGTTACGATGGAGGCCTTCTTAACAGACTTACACCTTGTTGCAAGATTCCACGCAGTAATTGTGGATTTACCCACCAAGGAGCCCGAGTGAGTTTAACCACTGTTTGTTCCAGGTACAACAAAGACTTCCATTCACCATCACCTTGTGTAAAGACCCTAAATATTATGGCTACTAAGGACACCAACTCCCAGTCAGCCCCTAGGCGGGTACATTCAACAATCCAGTCTGAACGTATGGGTGGGATAACAAGTCTGAAATCCTTCAAGAGAACTGAGGACAAGTGGACCGGTAGAACTCCAAAGGACCCCAAATGGATTAGAAATTCACGAAGCATTGAAACCAAACAAAGATAGTTGAACCTCAAGAAGAACCCCCAATATACGATCTGACTACTACGAACAGTCAAACCACGGAGGGATAATATTCATAGTTCTCCCGAACACGACCTCGTGTGTAACCCCTGTGTGAGAGGGGGATCCCAGAAAGATTATACAAAAAATGGATTTTCTCTCCCTATGGCAAGATGCTAATGTTTGTTTTGAATGCTTTAGAGAGTTGTACTCACAGCCTAATCCAAAGTGTTAATCCTAATCTAATGTTGGTGGAGGAATCTAAAAAGAAACAATTTCTAGATCGATTTTAATTAGCGTTGATTTTTTGTGGTTGTTCTTTACTTGGAGGTGAATGAGAGTGAAACTGATGATATTATGACTCGATCCTCAAAAATGCATAAGAAAAATGGTAAGCAATATTTTCTTTCAATGAGATTCTATTTAAGGGAAGGAGAAGAAATTTTCTTTTCACTGTCAAACACTAAAATGCAGAGACTCCATGCAATTGTTTTCAATCAAGAATCCAATTCAATGCTAAACTTATCAGAAATGATCCTAATATCCAAAAGCCAGTTGCGAAATTATTTTTGTTTAAATATGAATTATAATCAACATGATTCAAAGCTTCTTATGTTGATTAGATTTAATTCTTTGCAAGTTGGAAGCAAACATCATATAAACAAAAAAACACTCTCATTATGATTAAATAAGAAGAAAAAAAAAACTAAACTTTCAAAAAGAAAACCAAAAATCAAACAACAGGAATTGCTTGGAAAGATAACTTCAAAGATAAAATGGAACAATACAAAGATCTTTGAACCTCCTTGTAGAAAATTCCATGCAATCAGATAAATGAGAAAGTCTCAAACCGACTCTAGGTCTCAAAGAGGAAGAGTAATTAAAAACAAGGAAGAATGGTGTCAATATCTTTTAAAAACCAAAAAAAATGTCAAAAACCCTTGGAAATCAAGTGGTTGCAAGCTTTAAAGAAGACACAGATTCATAGCAACGGTCCTAAGAAGACCAAAAACCAAAAAATTACCCCCAAAAAGGTACCCCCAAAAATTTTCAAAAGAGAAGAAAATCAGTGCTCTGATGTAAAAGGCACCAGAGCGTTGCAGCACTCTTTGAAGCAAGGAAGGGAGCGCTAGTGCTATGGATGTAAAGGTAAGGGAGCGCTAGTGTCTGAGAATAAAGAATTTTAACCCAAAAACCAAGTAACTTAGGAAAACTTGAAGACCAGTGTGTGTGAGATGAATTCAATGCTAACAACACATCCAAAAACCAAAAAAACACAGTGAATAGGATCTAAAGGTGGGAAAAGGCTAAAACAAGACCAAGGAAGGAAACCAAAACTGAAAGCTCCATCTCGAGTGGAGTCGCCAATTTCTATTGTAGGAAAATTCCCCTGCGGACAGGTGAATTCCCTCTTAAATCTTATACCCCTATGACCAAGACAGAAAAGTGCTAACTTTGAACACTAACTTTCCTTTAAACATAGCTAAGCTAAACAATAGAGAAGAGGAAGAATATATGAGTACCTTTTTATGAAGTTTGTCCTCGCCCAGTCCAAGTTGAACTTGATCTCTAAGTCCTTCAATGAGTCCTATAATCCGATGAACAACAAAGATAAAGCATACATCCTATTCTACCATGATTAGTTTAAAACTAAATTCATCCAAAGAGACAAGCTCATGAAAATGTACACAATCTTGAAGGAAACAAGTCAAGCACATGTATTAATGAGAACAAAATAAGGTACTTACAAAGTGTAGATGCAAATGTAGCAGCCTCACCAATCTCTCCTTGTCCAACCCCTTGCTCGAATGATCCATAATCAAAATGACAATACTTTTCACTGATTATTCTCCTCCTTTCACCATGAGGGTACCTTCTTATATAGGCTTTGAGAGGCCTAACCATATTAGATATCCTTGGGGTAAGTTGAGGATCTTTCTCCATTAGTTGTGGAACTCCCCTTAGATCCAACCTTGGACTTGGATCCGAGCCAAACTGACTCGGATATTTCTTAGTTGACTTTAGAGATAAGGGGGATTTGTCCCTTGATTTTCTCAACAGCTTGGTGCTCCCTCAAAGTGGGCCACAGAGCGTTGCAGCACTCCCTGCTAAGAGGGAAAGGAGCGCTAACGCTCCCTGCAAGTGGGCAAAGGAGCGACGATCTCCAAAAATTCTTTTATGATGGTAATTTATCAAGGTAAAAGTTTGTACTCTTCGCCAAATGACATATTTCCTTCTTTTAACCAGTATTAGAGCATGTCTTCAAGTGTTCTTATGATGTCGTCCGCGATGTGACACAGGCGAGATGACAGTATAATTTTTGCGACACTTGTGACAAAAGTGAAACACTTGCGATAATGACAATGAGACAACATTGAAGTGAGTAATTTTGACATGTAACAAGAGGCATTGATGAAACCCCTTGGACTCTGAATCGAGTCAAGGACTGGATTGTTGGGTTTGAATGTTGTTGATGTTACATATGTACATATGATTAGATGTTATGATGATTGATTATTATTGCTGACATGATTCGTTGATGGATGCAGGCTAATGATAGCTTGTCGACTAGACTCACATTTTGAGTTGAGGGGTCACTCACGACAACCAGAGACATTGAGGGAGAGATGTGGTAGAAGCCCTACCACATCCTACTAGCACTCTCGTCGTGGCTCGAATTGTAGGTTAACGATTACCTAGTTCGAGAAGAACCATGATGTTGTGAGGGTAGACTGTGACAGTCGCTCACGATGATTCTAAGGGGCATGCAATCAAGTAGGGGCCTTATTCCTTAGAGGCCCTTAGTCTCCCACAATATCACCTGGAGGAGTATTGAATCCAAGGGTTTGACATCTACCAAAGTCATTCAAGAGGCGAGTGGCACCCCTGGAGCACGTAGTGCGTCTTGAAGGACATGTCACGCAAGGAAAACGAAAAGAGACGAGTGGCACCCTTGGAGCACGTAGTGTGTCCTGAAGGGCACGTCACGATTTTAACTGGTAAGTGAATAAACCTAGTGCCTAGAAAACTAGGCCTCCTTAGGACCTAGACGTCCTTAAAAAACATTTTTTCCTAATAAAAAAATGCCACCCAACATAGTGAAATTAAAATCTAGGTCTAAGTAGAACATGTGGTAAAAAATAATAATAATAAATAAACATGTAACAAGAAGGGGGGTAAGAAATTCAAACTTATTTATTAAAGTCAAAATTATAATGGAGGATTAAATTTTTAAAAAGGGGTAATGGTTGTTTTTATCTACATTTGCTAATTTAATGTTTAGTTAAAAAGAAAAGAGGGTAAATGGTTTTTTTTTCTACACTTGCTAAATTGATTTTTTTAGTTAAAATGGAAAAAGAGGGAAACTTAAAACAAATGGGAAACTTAAAAAAAAAGGGAAACTTAAAGAAAAGGGGAAACGTAAAGAAAAAAATGAATGTCTAACTTAGTAAGGAATCTTGCCTTTGGAACTTTCTAATTATGAACTCAACTAGGAATTAAGGCATAAGTCATTTAAGAATATTAAGGGAATTTTGGGACACCGAGGAATGTGTTTAGGAATGCTCTTAGGTGGATGAGGGAAATAGGAATATTTAATTAATTGATAAAATTGGTTTTCTGGTGCAACTAGGGGATCGGGCAACATGTGTACGGGGGAGGTTTTTCTTAATTAATTAATGAAAAATGAATCTAATAAGAATTTTGGGAAAGTAATTGCTTGAAAACTCTATAAAAAGGATGGAAGAGGAGGAGTATGGATCATCATCCGGTTTGCATAATGTTACACTGTTGAAATTTTATCTTGACTGAACTTTCTCTTGTGGGAGTTGGGATACCCAACTCGGGTAACGAGTGTTAGCTCGACCTTGCGAAGCGATCCAGGTGCTATCATTCTCTGGTATTGTGTGTGTGGCCCCTTTGCAGCTCGGGGAGCTCAGGGGGAAGAAGACTACCCCTGGTGTTGGCTGGGAGGTATCGGTGAGGTCACATCGGTTGGCAAGCAGAAGCTAGATGGAGGGTGTGCAGGACAACGACCTCGGAGCATTCACATTTGGCTAAGGTACGCATGTTAAAGTTGTTACGTGTAATGAAATTTAAATTACACTTGTTTATTTTACTGTACTCGGATGAAGTTTGCATTGCCATGAGATTTCCTTGCACATGTATTTCTATGGTAGTTGTATCTCCTGCCTGAGTTTTCTTTATTCCTTGATTGTGATTTTATTTCAGTATTTTCTTCTCCACGAGGAAGATATGGATGCATATTTGTGTTTTTATCCTCTGTTTCGTGATCCTTAAGTTATTAGTCTGTGCCTGAGCAGTCGGCCAAGAGCCGAATCGATTGTCTTCACTTTGGTGTTTAAGACTTAGATTCAAATGCCCTGTTTTCCTATGCATGGATAATAAGTGTAGGATCACTCCTCTGCCCAATGCTTATTTGCAACGAGTCCTTTGTGTGTTCCCTTGAGTTGTAATTTCAACACCCTCTCTATTCACTTGAGTTTTCCACATGCGTTTACACATTGTTTAACCCTCTCTTTACCCAACGCACCATTCCTTTTTCTCTACACCTTGGTGGTTTTTTTTTTTAAACTATGCATCTTGGATCCTTCGCCTCTCTACGCCAAAACTCCTCATGAATAAACAATGATATGCGTCCACATTGAATTCATTTTTATGGTTAATAAACCTTTATATGCGTCCAGATCCTAAATAGATTTTTATTGTTGAATAAACAATTATATGCATCCATATTGAATTCATTTTTATGGTTAATAAACCTTTATATGCATCTAGATCTGAAAGACGTTTTTATTGCTGAATAAACAATTATATGCATCCATATTGAATTCATTTTTATGGTTAATAAACCTTTATAGGCGTCCAGATCTAAAAAACGTTTTTATTGTTGAATAAACAATTATATGCGTCCATATTGAATGTGTTTTTTATGGTTAATATACCTTTATAGGCGTCGAGATATGAAAAACGTTTTTAGTGCTGAATAAACAATTATATGCGTCCATATTGAATCCGTTTTTATGATTAAAAAAACCTTTATAGGCGTCTAGATCTTAAATACATTTTTATTGATGAATAAACAATTAAATGTGTCAAGTTTTGAATTCGTCTTTATTGTTGAAATAAACCCTTAGATGCATCCAAATTGAATCGTTTTCTTGTTGATTAAACCATTCTCTACGTCCTCCCCTAGACTAAACTCGCCTAGATTAAAATCGCTTGTTTAAATGTCTACCAGTCACTTGATTCGCCTTAATAAAATTTGCAATGATATCAGTCCTTTACACCAATCAGGGTAAATTCACCTTGATTAAAAACGCCTTGCAGTTGGTTTCCCCCTTAGGATACCCAGATTTCTCTTGTAGCCTTGATAAGTGTCTTACACCACTGTATTTTTCACATCAAGAGTTACCCCTGCCCTTGTGGTGTAATCACTTCAGAAGGATGCACAAGCATTTCAATAAAAATAATCTCCTGGGTGGAAGTGCTTCATTTACTGTCAATTTAATATTAACATTTAGACTGATCCAAATAGTTGGGCATCACAAGTTTGAGAGCAAACATTTGATCAGAAGCACCTCTGTTATTCTGAGCGTTGACTCTTTGGATATGTAAGGTGACTTTAGCCTTTACATTTACCCGTATTTACCCATCTTTCACATACCGATTTCCCTTAAGTGAGTATTGTTATATAGCATTATTGGACAACGATTTTATTGAATGAAAGCACATTGATTGACATTAAAAATTTTGACAGTGATTTTATACTATGTATGACAACGATTGTTGACATCGAGCCTGTATATTTTTTACAACGATTTTAAATACATTGTATGACAGGGCTATCATATTTTTAATAGACAACTAATTATTGTGGGACATAAATGCCATTGTTGGGCAACGACTTTATTATTATATAGCAATTGGTTACATAGTATATTAGTTAGACAACATTGCTAGACAGTGAATCATTGTTAAATAGTGATCTCTATTTTTCTAAAAGATAAGGTTCAATGATGGTCATGATCCTTACTGCAATTAGATTAATTGTTTTTATATGTCAATGGTTTTATATATATGACTTATGACTTATGCAAACAGTAGATTAATTTCTCTTTTTATAGAAATTGTTCATTTATCCGTCTTACGTATCAATATTTTTAACTTCTGCCACAATAGAATAAATGTTGCTATGGGAATAGAATAATGGATTAATTGCTTTAGTAATAGATTACTTGATTAATTCCCATGATAATAGTTCACTCTTTCGCACTTAGACATCATGATTAACAGTTGATGGTTTATGGTTTATTGGCGTAATAGTTTAATAGCTTGCGCAAGATTAATGGTTGAGGGATTAATAGTTTAACAGTTGATTGGTTACTATGTGCCTTGTGTCTTAAGTCGAATTGTAAATGGTGGTTGGTTATAGTTGTTACACCACACATGTTTACCTTGTAGGAATCAATAAATACTTTGGTTAGTTGCGCATTTTAATTTTGAATGATGCCAGCTTGCGTCTTGTCGACTTGTTGATTGGGTGCTTGGGTATAGTCTTCGTGTATTTATTGACAAATAATTCGGGCTTCCAACATGAGGGATTTATATTGGGTTAAGGGTCTATATATGTTATGTTGCACCATGGTTACTGTCATGCCTATCGCCTTGTGACAACATGATTCCTGATGAGGGGATCATTGTGTGCCCTGACGGGTAGATGTGAATGATAACCTGGCTGGAGTCTTGTGCTTCCCGATGTGGGTGTATTGTTCGTTGCAATTGATGTTGGTACTTGGTTTGTAACACCTTAATATGTTTGGTTTTGCGTGTCGTAGAGGCTTCTAGTCACTGGTTGCCGAATTCGTTGTGTCGGGTTTGTTGATGTTGTCCTTTAGCTTGTAGGCGTTGTCTTGCTTGTGTCGGTCGGGTAGTCATTTTTATCTATCTATTGATTATCGAATGTTTCGTCTTGTTGCATGATGTGCTAGTATGTTGAGTCATTGTTGTATGTTGCTTGATCTGCATACATTGTGTTCATCGTCAAGTTGTGTTGTTTAATTGTTGTCGTTGTTGCCTTCCTTCTTAAAAAAAAAAATTACTCTTGCGTTGCGTCACTAGTAGTCGTAACGATTGGGGTTGTTACAAACTCTAAGAGAGGGTTTGATGTTGATGGTGATCTTATTGAATGGATATTAGTCTTTTGTGGATATCCACATGCCATTCATTATCAGTGGCCCTCCTTATAGAACCAAAATGTTGATGTATGGAAAAATTTTGTGCAATCAACATGGAGGAATTGCCCAATCAAGGTCCTAACTAGGCCTATACTTGCTTGGAATGGAAATCCTCACTGGAATGTGGGCCCGGTTGCCACTAAAGGGGATTTTGAAATCAACAAAAGTTGATCCAATTTTGATAAGTGTCTATTTCTAAGATATGATAAAAATAAAGATAACTTTAAATGCAATCTATCTATTGTTTCTAACAAAAACTAAACTATCATGAGAACATAAAAATGATTAAATATGAGAAGAATATAAATAAACTATTTAACCTTTAGAAGTAGTTCTTCAAGAAAAATAGTCGTTAAATCAGTCATTAGAAATTAAAGTATTCAAATAAATAGTTATTTGAATATTTAATTTCAAATAACTGATTTAACAAGAAGATTAGCATTTGGCTAGAAAGTCACGGTAAAAGAGCTAAAGGCCAGGCCGGGTTTAGGAGATATCATTCAACTGTGGACCATCTTGTTACCTTTAGGATCATTGCAGAGGAGTTTTGCAATACTAAAACCAATCGTTTTTGTTGACTTTAGAAAAGCTTTTGACATGGTTCCTATGAAAAACCTTTGGAATAGATTGGAAGAGATAAAAGTGCCTTTCGAGTTGAGGGATGTTGCAATAAGGATGTATGAGAACGTTATTTCTAAGTTTAAAAACACTGAGGGCTGGTCAAAAGAGATTAACTACAATATAGGAGTCAAACAAGGTTGTCCCTTGTCGCCTACCCTTTTTGGCATATACATTGATAAATTAGAAGAATGCTTGGAAAAAGCAGGTTGTGTCGGCCCTACTCTCACTGGTATAGTCATCAATCTTCTTCTTTATGCCGATGATATCTTTCTTATGGCAAGGAGTTTCCATATCTTGAAAACCAACTAAGAATCCTCAAGGATTTTTGCTCCAATATGGGTATGACTGTTAATACTGATAAGACTAAGGTCGTGATTATTAAATCCAATAAGATCCCTTATGATACCTTTGTATATGACAACAACAACTTGGAG
>SNQJ01S0001202.1:278597-295016 GCA_010110895.2 Picea sitchensis
AACAACTTGGAGGAAGTGACTTCATACAAATATCTTGGAATTGATATTCACCACAAGCTTAATTGGAATTATAGCATTGAGAAAAGGATTATTGGGGGATGGAAAGCTTATTATGGGCTTGAAAACAATTGTAAATCAACTAATCTTTGGAGTTGGGATAAGAAGCAACTCCTCTTTGAGACTCTTGTTACACCTGTTATTCTTTATGGATGTGAAGTCTGGGGTTGTAGTATCTCTCGTGAATCCTGGAGAAAGATAGAGCAAATACAAAAGAATTTTATAACCTGTAATCTCAAAATTAAAGGAAATATGCCCTATCCCATCCTCCTTGTAGAAACAAGCCTCTCCCCCATTGAGAACATGGCTATGACTAGATACCTAATGTATAAGAACAAGTTACACAACATGGAAGACAAGAGGCTACCTAAAATTGTTTCAAAATCAAGTCATAACCACCATCGACTCAAGCGAGGATGGCATAAAGACGCCCGGTCTTGGCTAAACTATTGGGGAATCATGGAAGAAACCATTTTGCAGAATAAAGATACTATTAAAAAAAATGTCAAATCAAAATTTAAGGAAAAAATGTGGTGTGATAAAGAGTTAGAGGAAAAAAGAAAATTAAGGTATTATAAAGATGTAATCAACCCTAATCTAGAAGATCAAAATTATCTATATGTTTTGCCAAGTGTACAGAAAAAAATAAGCATTGCTAAGATAAGAACAAATTCTCACGAGCTCCATAGTGAAACTGTGTGTTGGTCAATTCCTAAAACGCCATGGGATGAAAGAGTGTGTCACCTTTGTGACACTAAGAAGGTTGAAGATGAAAAGCACTTTCTCTTAGATTGTCCAGCCTATACCCATACTAGATGTCATTTTCAAAATATTGATCACACTACCAACCTTTGTAACCTCTTAACTCAAAAAAAGTATGTTGATCTTGGAAAGCTTCTCTTAATGCTTTTCGAGCACATAAACAAAATTCTAAAGAATCACAAGTAATCACTTACCCTATTAAGGTCCGATAGACCAATTAGGTCTTAGTGGATGTTAATCATCATCATCATCATCATCATCAATTAAATATCATTTGCATCAAATTCAATCAAGAACATGGAATAAAAAAATTAATTTCTCAGATATTCTAACAATGGTGTAGAAAACAGAGAATATAAACATTCATTCCACAGACCCATCTAAAAGAAATATACAATGGATTGAAAATTTGTATTTTACTTGCATGAATAATAATACCAAAGAGTTGAAACACAATATAAATACTGCCACTACAGGTCTTCAATTCCACAAAATTGACTTTTACAATAGTGCACTTAGCCAATCCTCTAGAATTTCCAACCCCTTGGTCCTTAATACAAAATTCTATAAACAAGTCTAAATGATAACCTGAAATCAAAATTCCTCGCAAGCCTAATAGAGTCATTTCTAAATGAGGAGAGTTTGTTGCAAATTTATAGGATCCTTTGGTTTGATTTGTTGCTTTCATTTCTCAATCCCATTGATATAGATTTCCCATTTAGTGAAATTGTCCATAGTTTCTGAGGTGAGGTCAAGAGTTTACTTGTCCAAATTAATCTCACAATAATAAACCTTTCTTGCAATAGTAACAATTTCTCCATGTAACTTGGAACATAAATTTTTAATGACTTTTGTTCATGTTGATGGATTGATAAGGAACTAATTGATTACTTTCATATCCCATCTGTCTAATCCCTATATCAAACCTTCTGAGTCTTTTATTTGTTTATGTAGATCAATAAAATAATATTCTCCCAAGACTAAAACTCCTAAAAATTGTACATTTGGCATATCAAACTCGATGATGATATCCACTGCATTATCCCAACTGTTTTAGCAATATTTAATTGCATCTGCAACAAGATTATGTGCATAGTTCATTTTATGTACCCAACTTTCGAGAGTGATTTGAATTTTGAGTCTTTCCTGCTCTGAAACTCATGAAATTGTATCTGGGGCTGATTTGTATTTTTCATGCCAATTATTCACTTTCTCAAATGTATCATGAACTTGTTTAATCTCAAACATTTTAGCCTTAATAATATTTAAGAAATCATTCAGAGTTTTATTGTATTTCTAAATATGACTAAAATTATGGTAGAAATCTTCATGAGATATTTTGAGTTGTTAATTTGATGTTGATGTAAGGCTTCTTTATTTATGAATTCCTATGTGAGTTGTTTACTTTGCAAATATATAATCAATGAAGATAGTTGATTAATTTTTTTTTATTTTTTTTGTGCAATTTCTTTTGTAGATGCTTCTTGTAATTGTTTGCTTTCTTGTTTGAGATGATTTTCAAGATCTTGGAGTTGAACTTGATGTTGCTCTAAAACAACACAAACTTGTTTTTATTCTCATCTTCAGCGAGAGACTTTTGTTGTTGCAAATTGTCCTCAAAAGACTTGATCTCTTGTTGGTGTCTAATAATATCTTTGAGGTTGTCAATCGACTACTTATTAGCATGAGCAAAAAATGCCATTGAATCTACGTCCTCATCAACAAAATCTAGCTTACCAAGTTTTAATGCATCCCATATCATGACATGTTTGGGAGGAATATCCCCTATTTGTTCCATTTTCCTTTTATGGGGTATTCCTTTAATAATAGTGTTTTTAACAGGACTGGAAAAATATTCACCTAGAAGAGGTGTCTCCACTACTACTATCTCTAAAGAATCGAGATAAACAATCTCAAAACAAGGATTACCTAGAAATGATGCCATAGGATTTTTGGAAATAACAACAATTGTAATAGCCTCCATGTTTTCTTCTGATTGATTCTTTTGTGGCTGATTTTTCTGTGGTGTCTCCAATTCTTGTCCTTACTAATGTTGATTCCCCTGTTGTTGTTTTCGATGCTCCACATGCACGCTATTTGAAGGATGTGACTACTTTGTTTGCAACTATTGCTTGTCTTGGCCTTGGAGAGATTGGTTATTAGTTACAAATATATTTCCCAAAGACAACTTCCTGTGAATTTGAAAAGATAAAAATTCATCTCACTTAGGACCTTCTGGAATCTCTTCAATTATTTTGCATACTTTTTCACATGATTGACCCCTTTGGAACACTTTATCAAAAAGAAGATCTTCATGTCGGTAAACTTTGAAATTTCTTAAATCTTGACAATGATCATGCACAATGTTTAAATGATCATGTTTTTTTGAAAGCCATATAAGACAATTAGATTTTCTCAAGAATTATTGCTTCCACTCTAGCATGTTGATAATATATATAGGGTGAAAATTCCCAATTTGATTGGAAACAAAGACCAAACCTTCTTTGAACCAATATTTAAAGCTAATTTTATACCTATCCCAACATTTTGATAGAAAATGTCTCTAAGAGATAACCTATATGGAACATACCTAGAAAGAACATGTGGAGAAACCTCACACCCATAAATTTTTATATAAGAAAAAAGTGTCTCCAATTTCTCAATGGCTTTAACTAGCTTTTTCAATCCTTTTCCAATCCTTTGGGTAGCATTATGTTTAACTTTCAAAATTATTCAAAGGAAAATAAAATAACAATAAAACATTAAATTATTGAGGAAAATACTTTCAATCCTTTTTCAATCCTTTGGGTAGCATTATGTTTAACTTTCAAAATTATTCAAAAGAAAATAAAATAACAATAAAACATTAAATTATTCAGGAAAATAAAATAACAATAAAACATTGAATTATTCATAAGGATCAAAAATAAAATCGAAAAATGATTTGCAGAATGGTTCAAAAGAACACTAGCGTTCACAACGATCGACAACAGTAACAATGATAGTGGGAAAATGGAATTTTCGTATAATTAAAGGTTTAAATTTGTTTTAAGATTTTATTGTAAATGTTATAAATGACACTTACTTATTATCAAATCACCATTAATCTATCAGCTAGTGTTTTTATTTGAAATTTTAATAAATCTTCATTAACAAGCCATAGTATTAAATTAGCCTTACAACCTCAAGACGTGTTTCAAAACCGTACAGATTAAGCTTTAATACCATTATTAATTGCTTTAAATGTCCATGATTAAACCTTTGTTTAACCTTTAATTATCAACTTAATGATCCGAGACATCGATAATGTATGTGAGTTTTATTTTAGAACTTTTTATCTTTTGGGGTTTTTTTTTTATCATTTTTTTCGTTTGATTTTGTCCTAAATCTGGTGGTGAATAGTTGGATCTCCAGATTTGAGTGGCTAAATTTATATAATCTAAGTGTCCGAAGAGTTTTTCAGCGAGCTGAATTCATTTATGCATTCAAAAAAACAATTTAAACAACAAAAATAAAAATTTTATCCAAATTTAAATCCTTAGATTCCAACCAATTCCTAAAATAATAATAATAATAATAAAAATAAATAAATAAAAAATTTAACCAACACCTTTATTTTAAGATAATTCTAATATCCAATATCTATCGAGACTTCAAGTATACAGAAAATGACTATTTCGTTGAGGAGGCTACAATGGCGGATTCTCCGTTCCAGGCGTCGCCGGGGGTGTTCCATCTTCCCTCCAGATCAATACCTTCTGAAAATAACTGGTTGATTTACTGATCGGCGACTTCTCCTCCTGTCTTTCCCTGTCCATTTTAAAAAACTGATTTATGTGATTTCAGGTCTCGTCTCTTAATAGTTTTTGGTGCACTACAGATCAGATTGGTTGGCAAGTTCCCTGGCTCTTGTCTTATTCTGATCCTTCTGTCAGCCTTACGACCTTTGTCGGTAGCCTCTGACTAGTTTTTTACTAAGTGGTCCTGGTATTGTCTTTTGTCCGTCTTTTTTGGTGCGCTACAGATCTTCCCGCCTCTGACTGTTACGTCCTCACGCTCTTTATCTTCAGTCACTGGACTATCCCCCAGAAGCTCTGTTTACTGGTGGCCCGTATTTGTCTCCTTGTCCTTTTAAAGCGAAACAGCTCCTCTGACTGTCACGGACTTCTCGTTTCACCCACCAACTCGTTTCGAGAGTTCTGTCTTTTTCGAGGGACCCGACTTACCCCACAGTGTTAAAATGAACGATCTGACGGACATTCTGATGAATCCAGCTGATGAGCTGCTTTGGGAACAGGAGGGTTTTTTTGATAAAGTTGACTCTCTCAACACAAGACCGCCATCTTCTCTTTCAAATCCTCCGGTGCCTTCTTTTCCCGCCGAGACGCACCCTGCACCTCACCTCCACTCTCGATTTTTAGCCGGGGCACAAGGGGACCGTGCCAGATCTCCCCTAGTCTCCTCTACTGGTCTGGTCTCCAACAAAGTCTCCACACACACAGACAGAGCTCCTATCAGACGTAAGGTGTGGAAAGCTTCAAAACATCCTAAGCGCTTAGTGCTGGGGGACGGTGTTGGTCTAGAGGACCTTTGTAAAATGTCGACAAGCGCACTGGTGGGCCGAATCTCTTATAAAAGCTTGAGCAGACAGCCTTTGGAAGATTGGATACAGACCTCTTGGCTTCCTATTCTGGGTTATGCTCCTGAGGTTCTTTTCCTTAGAAAAGGGTGGCTCTGTTTCATTTGCAAGTCGCCGGATGATGCTTCTCTGCTACTTTCCTCCTTCTGGACTTACGGGGGTAGCAGCATTATGCTGAAGAGATGGAGACTGGCCTTCAACCCTGATTCAGAGTACTTTCAGCACCGACATCTATGGGTCCTCCTCCCGGGGCTCCCATTACATCTATGGAATGATGAATCTTTGAAAGCGATTGGAAACTCCATTGGACAGTTCATTTCTCTCGACTCACAGTCCCAAAAGAGCCCATCGAGGAAGATGTGTAAGATTCTTGTTGCCATAGACATTACTGCAGGTTTACCGGCTAAGCTGGACATTGTTTGGCATGGCCGGGTCCATCAACAGACCTTAGACTATCTTGGTCTGCCCTTCCGTTGCAACATTTGCAGGGAAACGGGCCATCTTCGACATTCTTGCCCTGGTAAGTCTTCGTACCTCTGCACTGAAGAGGATGAGCTTCATTTAAATCCTCCAGAATACACCGATTCAGACCCATCCCTGGCCCATCTGGATTCGAATCTGGCCTCCAGCCCTTGCTCCCCGACTCAGAACGATAATCGGCTCTCCAAACTTAAGTTACTTTGCCCGCTCCTTTATCGTTCCCTCTCAGTAGCGGATAAAGAAGCCATTTCTAATTTCAGCTGGCTCTCTCCCCCACTTGAAGCGATTCCCTCCCCCTCTTCGGATCCTTCACAAACTTTCGAACCAGCAGTCCATAGCTCTCACAGCTCGATGTTACCTCGGGGGGTATCTCCTCTCTTGCCAGTTTCCACAACTGATCCCTCAACTGGACACTCCTGTTCAGTTCCCTCCGAAGCCACACAGGACCTACCTGGCTACTGTCAACCGGAAGAGGAGGGAACTGCTATCCTGGACGCTCTTAGCCTCCCTCTGCACTCCATCTTACCGCCGTTACAAACTACACAACTCCCTACGTACCGAGGCAAAGAAGTTATTTCTGAAACAACTGGAGCTGGCTCCTCAAGCTCTAAACATAGGGACACAAAGTCTTTTGCCTGGTCACGAGGATTAGCCACCGAACTCTCCCCCCTTCAAACCCGAAGCTCCAGAAAGAAAAAGGAGGCTCAAGGCCCTCAGCAATTGGACTCTGTTATGCCCTCTCTGGATGGAAAGGCCCTTAGAGCAATGAAGGCCTTGGCACGATCAAAGTAATGATCGTGCTCTCCCTGAATATTAGAGGGATCGGAGGCACCCTCAAGGCTGCCTCATTCCGAAGATTACTGGCGCAGATAAAGCCCGATCTCATTCTCCTTCAAGAGACTCTTACTTCTGATAACAAAGCCAGAGATTTCATATTTCAGTTCCGTCCTTCATGGTTCTCAGCGGCAGTGAGCTCCTTAGGCCTTTCCGGAGGATTGCTAGTGGCATGGGACCCTTGTCTCTTTGCACTGAATCCCTCTTTGTCGTGTGGAGGTTTGTTATTACAGGGTCACTGTCTTGCCTCAAATGTAGAGCTGTCTCTTCTCAATTTATATGGTCCGTGTTCAGATAAAGTGCTCTTCTGGTCCCAACTAGCAGCCAGTGGCATTCTTTCCCTAAAAAATCTCATCTTAGGCGGCGACTTGAATCTCTATTTTGAGGCTGGGGAATCATGGGGAGGTGCACTTGGCTCTGAACCCTCTGGTGCCCGATTCAAAGAGATTTTTGATTCTAATTTCCTGATTGACGTTCGGCCTTCTATACTCTCACCCACTTGGCGCAACGGAAGGATGGGGCCGAGCGCACTGGCTAGAAGACTGGACCGGTTTTATGTTGCTGCAGCGTTACTTGCCTCCTCTGGACAGTCCACCTCCTGGGTGGTGTCCCCTTTCTTCTCCGACCACGCGCCGATTGTTCTTCAGCTGAGGCTATCCGAGCCTCCAAAACCTACGCCTTTTAAATTCAATCATTCTTGCTTAGAATTTGAAGATTACATTCAGCTGGTTAAAGAGACTTGGTCGGACCATCGATTCACTGTCGATGTCAACCCTCAGACTCGCCTGGTTTGGAAACTACAAGCGCTTAAATTAAAGACAAAGCACTGGTTTCATATGAAATCTATAGGCGACCAGTCCAGTTTACTCTCGCTGGAAACCGAAATTTCTAAACTCACTCTCAGCTCATCTAGGATGCCAAGTTCGGATGACACAGATAGATTAAAAAGACTTGAAGCCAACAGGGCCAATTTACTAAAAGCTGATGAATTTGCTTGGAGGCTCCGAAGCCGGGAAACTTGGCTCAGATCTGGAGACTCAAATTCCAAGTATTTCCACAAAGTCGCCAGCTACAATAGGAAAAAAAAAATGATTTGGTCTATAAACAATGAAGGTTTAGAGATCCGCGGGCAGGAGGCAATAAAGGATGAGGCCGTTTCATTTTTTAAAAATCAGTACAAAGCAACAGGTATGTACAACCTCCAGGATAAAGGGGCTACGGCTCTCTTATTTCCTAGATTAGTTTCCGAAGATGAAGCTGAGTCGCTGTACAAGCCTGTCACTCTGCAAGAGATAAAAGAAANTCTCAAAAAATATACTCACAATATCCTATTCTCCACCCAAGTTAATTTAGCATGATACCAGTGAATTCCTTCCTTTTATTTTGTAAGAATCTTAATGGTCAAATGCTGCCGTGGCGTAGTTCGTTATCAAGTCAGTCTAAGGTTAATTTCAATTCTGGCTGCGCCATTACTATTTTATTCTTATTTTATTTAGAATGGAGTTATTTTATTCTTATCTCGTTTCAGTAATAATAATATATATATATATATGAAGGATGAGAACGTTGGATGGAGAATATATTAATTTTTGTGAAAGACTTTTGAAAATTTCATTTTTTTTAAATATAATTTATAAAACTAAAAATTAATTTTTATAACAAAGTTTTGATAAAAAAATTATAAAAATTTTGATCAAAATATCTTGTTGACTTTATCCTTTATTAAAAATTAAAAATATTTAAAACACCCCTTAACACAAACCACTTGAGTTAAACTCAATTAACTAACTATTATTAATATTATTCATATACAATATACGGTTAATACCCACCACCCAAAAGAGAGAGCCGGGCGAAACCAAACACCTTTTCTGGAAAATACTAGATGATCCGCTAGCATATATATGAATTTTATTATTACTGAAACGATATAAGAATATAATAAGTCCATTCTGTATCACAGTAACCAACCCTAAAAACAGTAAGTCCATTCTGTATCACAGTAACCAAACGATAAAATAAAAATAGTAATGGCGCCGCCCAGAGTTGAAATTGACCTTCAGTGTTTTAGACTGAGTGATAACCAACTACACCACGGCAGCATTTGACCTTAAGATTCTTACAAAATAAAGTAAGGAAATCACTGATATCATGTTAAATCAACTTTTTCCAAACGCTAAATTAACTGATATCATGCTAAATTAATTTGAGTGGAGAAGAACATATTGTGCGTATATTTTTTGAGATAGACTTTGAATTAACGGATAGTTGGTGAGCTTCTAGTTTTGCCAAAATCATGTGCTAAAGGGATTACAAATTTGACTACTTGAGTGATATTAATATGATCTAGGTGTCTTTCCCTTCAATGCAATTCAATGCAAGTAGTCACAATGGGAAAACCTATTTAGTGAGATGAAAATTGCATCATGAATAAGACAAATTGCATAGAGAGAAGGAAATAGAATCTCCATAAAAAAACAAGAAGGAATTTTTAGTCAACTACTTTTCTACAAGTTGTAGACCATGGAAAAATATCTAAAAGAGAAAAAAGTTTATATTAGTAGAGTATAGGAGATACAACAATATAACACCTATATTAGTAAAATTGCTTCTGAAATATCTCCTTTTATTGATTTCTCATAATAAGGTAATTAATTTTTGACATCTCAATTTTTGCATGAGATAAGAGGTATATATTTCATCTCCCGCCTTTCCTAACCACATATTTTACATAAATTTAGAATAATTTCCAAATTTCCTCGTGAAAATTGTCTCAATCATGAAGATATTCTCATGCACTACAAACTATAATCTTAAAGTGTAATCAAGTTTCTAAATCTATTCAAATAACCAAAATTGTGATTTCTAACAATACAAATTTGTGATATAAACACAAATTATACAACTCCCTTAATTTCTTACCAACACAAATGTAACATTATTGTACCAAAATAATATTCTTCAACTATCGATTCTACATTGGATTCGGAAGCCCTCTGTCCTTTTGATAAAAACCTCCCCATTCTGGAAAGGTATGGTGACCTCATCACCAGTAATCCTCCATTGGCTTTGCTGGAAGCCTGGGGATGGCTCACAGATTCTGATCGGCAGAGATTCTATTCTGGGGTTGGGGGAACGCTCTCTCTTATCCCCAACGATTAGGCTCCATCTCAAGGCCTTAAATGTAACTACTCGGGCGCAGATTAGCTCCACTGGTGTCAAGACGCTGCCAGATTTTTGGAGGACGGTGAGAGACCTACAGCTGAGCGGACCCTTGGCTTTGGAGTGGAATGTTTTCATTTCGGCAATAAAAGAGGCAGGTATTTCTCTCACGACCATGCCGGATGAGTTGCTGTGGGCGGGTGGCGATGCATCCGGCCGAATTTCAGTCAAAAACATTTACCTCGCGCTACAAAAGCAATTCACCTCCGTCCAAGCAGCTCCGTGGACTCTCAAACTCTGGAATTTATGTATTCCGCTCAAACTTAAACTATTTGCGTGGCTGCTTGGAAAAGACAAGCTCCTGACGTGGGAAGCTCTTCAACGGCGTGGATGGGTGGGGCCGAGCTCCTGCCCGCTCTGCAAGTCTGAATCCGAGAACMTGAGCCACCTCTTTTTATTTTGCCCTTTTTCAACTGATGTATGGAACCGAGTTTGCAAGCATCTGGGTTTACGGTTTTCCTGGAGCGGYTATACCATATCTGAAAGCTTCCCTACTTGCTTCTCTTCCAAATCGGCACCACCGAGCCTGCTGATCAATTTCTTCTGGCAAATWTGGTTGCAGAGGAACTGCGCCCTCTTTGAAGACGCTCGGCCATCTTGGTCTCAAGCTGTGCACAAGATCTTGGCGAATTTTACCTGGCAGCCTTCCACTGTCAGAAGCTTCCCACTTCGAACCTTGAACCTGGATTTGCCTGAAGGTCACACCATAGCATTCTTTGATGGAGCAGCGCAGTCAGATGGATCCTGCTGCGGAGCTGGCGGATTTTTCAAATCACACCAGTCTAGAWTCACCAACTGGTTTATCAACGGTGGAGCAGGCACTAATACGAGAGCTGAGCTCCTGGGTTTATGGGCAACGCTCTCTCTTGCGGCTCAATGGTCTCTCGATGACCTTCATGTCCTGGGYGACTCGAAAGTGATTTTAGATTGGATTTCAAACAAKTGCAAGCTCAAATCAATCCAYTTGGAAGGCTGGATGCAAMAAACCAGAACCCTCTCCAAGTGCTTCTCCAATCTCAATTTTCAGCATGTTCCTCGTTCACTAAACAGGACAGCCGATGCTCTATCAAAGAGGGCTTTAACAGCGGTGACTGGGCGGCTCTCGATCTATCACTGTGATAGAGAAATCGAGAGCCCCATATCCACATTAAACATTTTCGAATAATGTGGGCTGCTCTCTCATCAGCAGATCGAAAAAGTTTCTGATTCTGATCATTGATGTAAAAAGGACAGTTTTTCGTCTACGGGATTGTAATTTCCTTCACTTGCTTGGGATGATAGCACTATTATGGCAGTATTAACTGTCTGGGTTCTTTAGTGGCTGATCCTTTCCCTTCGTTTTTGTAAATGAATTTATTATCTATATAAATTCGAGAAAAAAAAATTTGGAAAAAAGTATCGACTATATTGTATATCGGACATCTGGTATAAGGTAAATCCATATCATAGATCTTAAATAGAACATTGATATCCAATACGGGATGACATATCAAAAGGTTTATCGGGTATCAGGATTTTTCGAGAAGGAAAAGCAAACAAAACACAAGTCGATAAGTGACATTATTTGAACAAAGAAGATTTTTCATTTTATTGGATTTTTAGGGATTTCAAAATTTATAGTAACTTTTCAATTTTTATGATAAAAGAGAAATTCAAAAATGTATTTATGTATTTACAAAATTCAATACATCAATAAAGATAATTTAAAGTGACAAAAGAAAATCAAATAATCAAAAGTAATTTGGTAAAAGAGAATTTTAATTTAAATAATCAATTATTTAAGTAATAATCAAAGGATCCTGGAATTTTAATTTAAAATTTAAAGGGGGCTTGTTGAGGCTCAACATGTCCAAAGCATTGGACATTGAATACATTATAAATGACTTATGTTGTAATAAGGCCCAAAACACAAACCGTTGAATACTTTCTAAATAACCATTTTAGAGCATCCTTTTAAAAAAAATTATGCTACCAAAGTTTGAATTTTATTATAGTTTATTTTAAATTAATTTTATGGTGTGAATTTCATCTACATAAACTTAGTGATTGTAGCAAAGTGAGTGGATATCAATGATAAGTCACTATTAAAATATAGGGCCTCTATTGTCACCTTGTCAAGGCTATGTCTCAAGACACATTTTGTCTCAAGTGCACCCGTTTCTTACATTGGCAATTGCATCACATGGCATTTGTAAATACACCACATAAAAGGGAAATAATATGCATTGTATTTGGATACTCTTGCATCTAATTAATTGTCATTGTGCATTGTAAGTGCATCAAATAGTTTCTTTAGTGTTTGTATTGGTGTCAAATGTGTGTTTATTAGAGGCATAGTTTTGTGATCCAAAATGTGCAAAAATCAATGTAAACATGGTGTAAATGCGATGAAAAAACCCATAGTTTTTGAAAACTACAACAACTTAAAATTGATTTTTGCATTGCATTATTTCTACATTTAAAAAATAAAGTGAGAAAATGGGTTCACTTTCGTATCATGAATTTTCTTTAATGGAAAAATCTCATTAGTTCTCAGAGAGGTCCATGGAGCATTCAACAAATGTATTAAAGAAAGATTTGAGGGCCCTTCACCAAATATGTTGGATTCCCACCATAGGGAAGGTAATATTTTTTCACATTTGTCTCTATTTAAAAAAAAATGTAGATTGCATTTGAGATTTGGGATTGATGTGAGGGTTTATCTTTGAGATAAGAAATGTCAGATATATATTTACCATAGGGTTTCAAAAACTAGATCATAATTTACAAATCAAAACAAGGGTTTCGATCTTATAATATACCTCTTCCTCTTCCTCCTTTTACTCTCCCTCTCCTCCTTCCTCTTTATTATTCTCATTATCTTCATCTATCTTCCCATTCTTATTATCCCTCTCTCTCATTCATCTTCTTCATCATCATCCTCTTCCCCTTTTCCTCTCTCTTTAATGAAAATGTTTAATGAAAAAAATTGAAATTTTATAAAGAGGCTTATATCACAAGGGAGAATGCTAATATACGAGAATCACAGTATTGAGAGTAGATTGAATTTTATGAATTTCAATCAAAGTTGTTATACACATTTCATGGGTACCATTTATATTGCATGTTTCAATGAAGTTTAGAGTGTACATTATAGTATTAATTGGATTAAATATACTACACTTTTCATTGTATTTGTTCATTCTATGATGTGCATATTAATCTTTTAGAGCATGGCATAGAGATGAAGATGAGACGAGGTGAAGAACTTTCTTAGGGGATGGCATACCACATGAATCAACTATCGAATATATACAAGATAATTTGAGAGGAGAGCTTCTAAAGTATAGAGATTGCCTAATTTTTTTGTTGAAATATATTTGATATAATTAATACAATAATAACATGAATCATTGAATAACCATCACAAATATGAATCTAAAAAGGATTTTAACATGGCACTATAACCATACACATGGCATTGAATGTGATGCTATTAGCATAGCTACAATGTCAATACGATGCTAATGTAACACATTTATTGTGTGCACTTATATGTAGACATAAAATGGGATACAACATGCATTATTGTGACTTGTATATGACTCTATATAAAAATATGCAATGCAAAATGTTACACTAATGAGACAAATATTGATACATGCTTTGAAAATAGAGATACAAAATCTAACACAAATAAGAAATGCATGGGACACAAATACAAAAAGATAGCATGCAAATACGACAAAAATATGATAATATGGAGGTGGGGCTCTGCGGCGAGGGTAAACCCTAGCCGCAGAGCCACAAATTTTTCGCTCGTCGAGTCTGCTGTAATCTCCACAGATTTCCCCCATCGAGTCTCATGCAGGCACCAAGGATTTCCCCTGTCATGTCTGTTGCAAGCACTGGTGTTGCCTCGCCTCTCCTGTGATCGGGACTGTGCTGGCTCCATTAGATATGGAGCTCGTGCCTAAAAGGAGATCGGTCTTGTTGTGTTCGGTATGGTTTTTTTTGGTCGTTGCGTCTTCTCTGGTTTGGATCGAAATCTCATGTATCAGATCAACTTTCGTGGATGCCTGGATCTGGGTTTAGGACTTGGAGATTGGATCTTCTGCTTTCTGGTTTGTAATTCTCTGGTTTCGTTGGTTTGGTATGCTCATATCCAACTCTTTTTGGTGGTAATTGATGGCTTTCTTCCTCCTATCTTGTGGGGGTTTGGCTAGAGCTTTGAGGTCCTATATTTGGGCGTGTGATGTTTGGTACTTTGAAGTCCTTGGGCAGGGCGTGCAAATTTTGGTCATCTCTTTTGCTGGTATTTTATTGGTCGTGGCCTTCATTGAAGCTATTGCTATCTGGTTCTGTTGATGTGAGTTGTTCTCATACCACTCTGACCTAGTCCATACGGCCACCAGGGTTTGTTGGGATTGCATTTATGGGTTTATTTCCATGGAGGAACATCTAGTATATGGTTTTTATTCGGCCTATTTAAGTTTTTTCCCTAGTTTTTTGTTGATTGTATTTTCCTTGTGGCTTACCAGGTAGCTTTTGTGCTTCTTTGGGGTTTTTATTTTATGATTTCTCTACCCATTATTAGGTCATGCTTAAGGAACCTACATAATGTAATTTGGTTCTCTTTGGATGAATATAATTACGCTTTTTTCCGTGGAAAAAAAATATGAAAAAAAATATGACACAAAAACAATGTAAATATGACACAAGGATGAAGCTATAGAAACAAATTCAACATAAAATATGTTTATAATGATACACGTATTCACTTCTACATCAACATGAGTGGTACAAAATTGATGCAGTGTGATGCTAATGTGACACAAATGATAGCTTCCCAAATCGTTTCATGAAAATTGAAAAAACAAAACTTAGATGATGAAAATTTCAATGCAAGGGCCCTGCATTGTAGTAGAAAATGATTCTAGTGTGGAGGAGAATCTTAGCAAGGAGAAGTGAATGATGGAATCAAATTGTCAAGATGGGATAAGTAAGAGGATTTTAAGAATGAAATTGCATAAGAGGACTGTGTGGTCAATGGATTACTATGTAGATAGCTATACTTGGTCAACGTACAACCATAGCTAGTTGTAATTCACTAGATTATGGTATAATGTATATCTTTTTTCTTATTCTACAAAGGAGGATATTTATTTTATCATCGACTTATCTAGGAGGGGGGAGGTTTTCCCCTAGTTCCCTTCTCTACCACCTGGCATTGCAGGAGAGATCCAAATGACATATGTGCAGAGATATGTTAGTGCAACCATTGTTTATGTTACGGACTTCCAAGTTGTTGGTGCTTAGTTGTGGATAGATGCATTTGGTGAAGAGGAAATTAGGTGTCTATCCCTTATTGTCACAATATTGACACACTTCACCTCTAATGGGTAGTGCATTAGTTGTTCATTGATGTACTATGTAGATAGTTACACCAACTCAATGTATAGGGTGACCATAGAAGGAGGGTGAGCATCAGTGCTTGGGTGAGAGGTTGGAAGCACATAAGGAAATGTAATAATGAAATTTAGTTTGATTTTTATTTTTATTTTACCCTATTGCGGTGCACCCAACAACAAGACGCATCAGTGCATTCTTCAATACTTGAATGCATCAATATGTTTTTTTATTTTACCCTATAGCGGTGGACCATATAACGAGATGCACTAGTGTGTTAGAGTATGAGTAACACACTAGTTGTATTTTTGGGTTTATATTAAAAAATCGAGGCTATAATATTATTAAGAACACCATTGTTTTTTTCCGGTGCACTACAATTGTAGATGCACTGAGGCAGTAGGATTTTTTAAGAACACCATGGAAGGTTTATCATTTTTTAAATTTGTTTTTTTATTCAATAACCAATTATTGTCACCCGATCCGCTACATCCTTTATACACACACCAATGTGCTTACGTTATCATGGAGTACCACTATGCATTTTATTTTATTTTTAAATAAAAATGATGATTTAGCATTTTATATTAGTAATGGTTATCGACGCACTTTATTTGTTAAGCACCTAGGCTTTATGTTTGTATGCGTGCAATGTGTTGTAACGATTGAGCTGCATCGGTTTTAAATCCTTTGCAGAAACCTTTATTTTCCTCCCTCCGCTATAAATAGATAAGGGATAAATTTTTCGAGGAGGTTGTAACACCCTGCTTCCCCCAGATTGTAAATATAACTGAACTGGCCAAAGACTATGGCAAAACTCATAAGTATGAATATGTGATGTAAATGGACCTGTAGAAAGAGGTCAATAAATGTAAATGACAGTTTGAATTTATCGCAGAACTGCTGAGAGGGGATGTGCGGAAAAGAGACCACGATGGTGGTGGAGGGCACCTTGAAAAAGGGGCGTTAACTTCCACCAAGAATAAAAATACCGTATTTGGACTCCACTGGCCCGGAGAACCAAAAGCGGCTCGCTA
>SNQJ01S0001202.1:304788-321754 GCA_010110895.2 Picea sitchensis
CACAGTCATAGCATTCCAGTGGAGGACAGGTGTCACTCCATGCCATCATAGGGAGTGGGGACCATAGACGCCAGAGCAAGGGACAGGTGTCGGAAGGCCAAGCTTGGCCGTGAGTCAACGCCAAGTGGCATCGGGGATCGGAGATTCAGAATTTGCGAAGGCCTGTGCATCGCGACATCATAAACCCCGAAACCCCGATGGGTAGCTATAGGGCTGCGAACATATGGTAGCAGGTCCTGTGGATCCGGGAGCTGAACCAAGAGAGCTAATGCGTAGGGAGCGCGTCAGAATTCGGGGAATCACGAGTCTTGGGGGTGAATGAATCTTGATACTAGAAACCCCGAATCCCGATATAGAATCGGGGATTGGCATTTCGCTAATACGAGGTTATGGAGATTTCTCATGTATGGGAGATTAATCCCAAAATTTTTAAATTATGATAGTGGGTGTGTCACAGAGGTTTTGTAAAAACCTCCAATACAAGGTGTTCTCCTTGTAATGGGTAATTGTACTTCAATTGACAATTCATGATAGTAATCTAAGTACATCATTTATAAAAGAATTTCTAAATAAAGTATTGCTCTTTCATATTTTTGCAATATTAAAAATAGCCAACCACTAAATAAAAAAGTTATAGTTTGAATAAAAACTAATAAATATTCAAATATAACCTTCAATTAATTTTCATAAAAACATAGAGACTTCTTTGGAGGAATTTCAGATTATAAAAACACACACAAAAATGTTTGTGGCACAATGACCATTTTGGTGAACACCCGGATACTAGGGTATTTTTTCTATGTATCGAATCATAATATTATCAAGAATTGCATTTTGGATTTGTATCTCAAGGGTATCACAAAGCAATCTCAACTATGGGAGTTAGTTCCCTTTAAACTCTCAATTAGTATGGTATGCTAGTTGTGCCCTTTACACTCTCAATTAGTAAAGTATTTTAATTGTGCCCTTTAAACTCTCAATTAGTATGGTATGTTAGCTGTAAATCCCGTTAGGAAAGAATAAATTGTAAAAGATGTTAATGTTTTTTACCAATTTGCGAGAATTCTATCAAAACACTAGAAGATCCTAAAGAGAGTCTACTTGCTTTATGCACCCTAGGAATATGTAAATATAACTTGATTGCATCCATGGTTGATTAAATTAGGCTAAGAGGTCTATTACTTGGAGCATTTTGAGATACATAGAAATAAGAGCTTAAGAGAAATTGTTGATAAAGACCAAAAAGTCTATTAATATTATTAAAGATATTGATCATTAACTATGTTTCTCAAAATATGTAAAACTATCCACTAGATTGGATGTTAAAGCATAGTCCCTAATACATATATATGTTGATAACAAAATTTTTGTTGTGGTCTCCATATCTCGCTTAAGAATTCCACCTAGGCATAAAAAATGTTGGTCTAAGTATTCAACAATGCAAGGGACACATTTCATAGATCTTAGGTTTGGGATGAGGAATATGAAAGGAAAGATTTAAACACATTCTCAAAATGTTTGATAAGGAAAAATATTATGAGAAAGATGCTTCCATTACTAGAAAGATCAAGAAAAAAAATGAAAACATGAGATAGAAAAAGATGCATACAATCAATAAAATAGAAATGATCACTTTTGGGAATAGAGAAGTGAGGATTTGATGATATATAAAATTGAATGAACAAATCACAATTATCATAGCTATATAATATTATACCTTAGTATAATACTCTAGGAGATTATTTTATATTGAAAAAATCTTATATATGGATATGTAGGCGAATATTGAATGAAAAATACAATTTACTATTAAAATTTATAAACTTTGGTGAATATTATAAATATAAGCATATTTTATGTAAAAATAGTTGAAAAAGTGTCAAAAAATAGTCAATTTGTGAAAATACACCCCTTGACAAGATCCCTTTTGTGCATGTTCATATCTAAACTTAATCAAGAGCATATATATTAGAATTTTCACTTAACTTGATATTAATATTTTTTATTCGAAAGAGAAGCATTACTAACAAACTTCTATATGAAATAAAGCAAAGCTACTCATTTGTGATGTAGTGTGGTTAAGTATGGACAATAAATGATATGCCAATCATCGGATTGGATCATTGAAGATGGAAAATGCTCATAAGACATGAATCAAGTGGAAAATTGAAAAGACAAGGTGTCTAAGATTTCATTAATTGTCGCTCTCCATATGGTGGTAGTGGAATGTGCGCTTAAGCTATATGTAATGGATTTAATGTTGTGAAAAGAGTACATCCTATCAAATGAGAACTAATGAGAATTGAGATGCTTTTAGTCTTTAAATGTCAAAGGTAAGTAGTAAGGGTTGAATCATGACTCCTGATAATAATTTACATCCATTCTAATTTAAAAATGAAGATATAATACACTTGAACATCCATAACTTGAAAGTGGTTGTATTAATGGGTTGTTGAAAGTATGATTTTTTTTTAATTATAATATATGTTGTCTTTTAAAATGAATTTTAAAATTCACATTTTATTCATATTACACTTTTAAGATGATTTGGGACATGGGTAAATCACTGTAAAAATCAAATTTGAGACCTCATTTTTACATTTTCTTCCACTTACACAGCACTTTCCAATCCATTTGCACCCATAAAAGCAATACAAATTTTAATTTTACCATCAACTAATATTTAAATTATTTTATTTTTCCTAAATATAAAATTTAAATTTATTTTTATTTTTAAAATTAAAACTACTATATTTAAATAACAATTCCACCTTAAATATGTTAATGTTTTAACCCCTCTCACACGTTTGATGTGATATATGCATTGTTAATAGTCTACTTAAAAAATCTTCCTTCAAAAATACCCTCCCTCCCATTTACATATAGAAAAAAAATACCCTCCCCTTTACATACATTAGAAAACCACCACATGCCAAACATTTCACAATGTAATGTAAAAAAGATTGCGTTAATTTGAGTGCATGTTGCAATTATTGCATTTTAAATGACAAGGAAACGTTATGGTTGGCCTCTCAAAACTTATTCGTTGCGTAATTTGTGTCTTGACAAAAGTAGTTGGATTGTCAAAATCACTTTGAGTGTTTATCAAAATGTTGATCATGGTCAGAATTTGTTTGAGTGGTTATTTGTCAAATTCATAAAATGATGATTACATTATTTTATTTATAAAAAAATTTAAATTTATTATTTTTATTTTCAAAATTAAAATAATTATAATTAAATAATTATTTCATTTTAAATGTGTTGATGTTTTGAGACTTTTCACATCTTTGATGTCATATATGTATTGTTAATAGTTTATTTAAAAAAAAAATCTTCCAAAATTATTTTGTTATGCATTCTATTCATTATTAATCATTTATTAGTTTGTTTTTAACTACAAATATTACATGTGATTGGGTGATCAATTCAATGTCTTATCACCAAGTTTTAACAGAATGTGATTTTTTCAATCTTAGATTATACCTAGGTTTTGAGTTTTAATCACTGAACATGCACACATTGCATAATGCAATTTTCCCTCAAACTTATATAACCTAATTTTGGTGTTTTAATCTTAGATAAATCTTTTGTCCCAACTCTTTGTAAATTCATGATTATCATGGTTTGAAAATTTATCTTTTTTTTTTCATTATTAATTTTTTTTTAATAATAATTTTAATAATCAATAGTTTTTCCTTTCCTTCCATGTATCTTGGTTTATCAAAATTGATTTTAAAAAATATTTTGTAAATAGACATAACCTCAGTTTGAAATAAGTGATTATGTTAGAGATAATATGATAAATAGAGTTTTATAAAGAGAATGACATCATTATTGTTAATGGGTAGAGATAGTTATAAAAATAATTGAACTCTAAAATAAATTGTCCAAAGTATTTTGATAAAAGTAGATGATTCGTACGAGTCAAGAATAATTGAACTGACAAAAAAGATTATCTAGTCAGAAGTAGAGTTCATCCGTTTGAGCCCAACTAATATTTGGGATTATTAGTCGCAATATCAATTGTTTTTTTTTATGACAAACCGACTTAAAATGGGAATATTTTTTTAAACCAACCGACTTTCAAGGTGGAATTCCACCATTGTAATATAAAAAACATAAAAATGTAGTGATATATGCTATTCAAACTCCAACCCAAAAATTCGTAGCGTATCGGCCACTCAAATTCCAACCCAGCTACCTACTTTTTGCACCAGTGGAGTTAGTTCCAAGTGGGCCACAACATATTTGGCCAATTAAAGCCACCGGCCCTTCAGTTAATCGGTGGGCTGTCCTACCCAATTTGACGTGTGGGTAGAAAAATATTAGGTGATCCAACTCAATGTGGACCATTCATTTTTCCACCGATGACAAAGGCATTATGAGATCTGTATCTATTTATAGACACACAGACATATAGAACGCATGGCTTAAGGAAGTTTTTCTGATGCTCCTTGCGTGGTTTGTGGTCATGGCCTCCGCCATGGCTGCGACCACTGTAACTGCTGCAATTATTAGTCGCTCTGAGAAGCCATATTCAGATCATTAAGAAGATCGTTTATATGGTCATCTGTATGATCCCTTGGATGGAAGTTTTTCTGTCTGGATTTCGTTTGAATGAACGCACGCTGGAGGAAGTTCGTGAATTTACATCAGCCATGGACGCCGGTGGGCTAAAGAAAATCAGAGACTTGGGAGCTCTTTTGTCCTTCAGGAATTTAACTGGATTCAAGTCCATATTTACTGCTGAGAACTCACAGAACGTATGTCTGTGGAACGGCGTTTGGTGTACACAACACACCAGAACTGGTTGCCATACCCTTTCCCCGTTTAGGATTGGAAGGTACCCTTTCCCCATCTCTTGAAAACCTCTAGGTATTGTGCAGTTTGAATCTTTCTTATAATTTTTTTTTTGACAATGAAAGAATTCCATCAGAGTTTGTGTAGCTTAAAGCGCTCCTGGGAATACATGACCTCAGTTTTAGTTCGCTGTGGGGTTTTATTTCAAAAGAACTGTCTAATTCTGCTCACCTTCAATGGATGAATCTTTCATATATAAAAGTTTGAGAAGGTCCATATTTTGAATGGTTAGTGGAGGTATTCCAACTTGTTTGAGTTTGCTGAACCCATCTCGATTCTCTGTCATCTTTTTGAGTTGGATCCAGTTAGATCGAACTCATCTTCAACCCTAGATCTGTAATTTTGGGATAGTGTTTGTGGATTCTTTCAAATGGAAACCACGATTACATAGATACCGCTGTGTAAATAACAGATCTGATGTTATACGGGCACATAGCTTCAAGGACAGCACGGGTAAAGCCCTTGCCAATTTGAGTCAGTTGGCCTTCCTAAACCTGTGTAGAAGTAGCCTCACTGGCAAGATATATGAAGCCATGATGGGCTTACCTTAAAGCTGAAGCCATTAACGATTTGAGCAGTCCTGAACCAAGATTTTCAGCCGATGCCATCTTTATCTTGATACTTACAATATCACAGGTACAATTCCCAAAGCCATAACAATATTTCTGGGAATATTGCTGAAAATAGTAGTGCTTTACTACTTTATTTTCACTTCAGCTATTAGGTCTAGCAGAAAGCAGTAAGGAGGGAGTCATTCCTGGAAACAGGCTGAATGGTTAATAGTGATTCTCAATATCTATGCAACTTGCAGTTTATGAGCGAGCAACTTGTTGTGAGGCATAATACCGTCAACTTTAGATAGATGCACTTACAAAGAGTCAAGTTGTCCCGGAACTTAGCGGAAGCCTCTATGGCAGTTCTCTGTGCTCACTTTAATCACTTCTTTGCCAATATTTTGAGATCTTTGGCTGTTTGTATCGAAGCTTCAGTTGATACTCCATTGCAATCTGGAGACAGCCTTTCCTGCATCTATGGCAGTTTTCTCTGCTCATTGTTCCTCGGCCAACTGTATCCATTGTGCAGCTCAATGGAAATCTGGACACAGCCTTTCCAGCTTCTATAGTAGTCTTCGTCATTGTAATCACTTCTTGGCCACTATGGCCACTATAGAATTTCCTGGTACCTTCACTTTTTCAATGACCTTAGATTTTTAAGTTGTGTTAGGTTTGGTTTTCCTCTATTGAATACATGTTTACTGTATTCCACAATTGATCACAGATCTTATTAAGCTGCTTGCTATTATAATGATCGTGCAGCTGTTGTTCTGGAGGGATCTTTGAAGCTTGTTTGTTATAGTGTTGGTTTAATCCAACAATGAATTCACCATGACAAGTTCAGAGATTTTGCAATCATGAATATTTGGAACATCTAGTGGAAAGAGCAGAGTATACTCGTTTAAAAGTAGCATGGCAAGCCTTAAGAGCTTGCCATTGTTGAATTTGTATAGAAACCAGTGGGGAGGGAAAAACCATTTTCATCTTACTCAACGATTAGTCTGGAGTAGTTATCCAAGTATCTGAACATTTTATCTAACAACCTGTGCAGACAAATCCTGGAGTAGTTATCCAAGTATCTGAACATTTTATCTAACAACCTGTGCAGACAAATCCAAACAGGTACACAGATTCAAATCTTGGAGTGAGATTTTGTTTCAAAGAAAAAATGCATAAAGATCAGACCAGCTAGAGGCCTGCAGTGCAGTGATACCTCTCCACAACCAAATTATGTCTGTATGGTCCCTCTTAACAAGTTGTTATAGGGAATTTGGATCCATTTAAGGTGTGTGCAATTAGACACAGCTTTTTTGGAATAGAACCCCATTGCTAAATAAAGGTGAGGTCAAGCAATATCCCAGTGGTACTTTAAGCTGTCCAAACTCGGATGAAATTCTTTCTGTCAAATACTATATGAAAGATTCAAAGTGTGCAATAATGAGAGGTTACCAATAGATGGTGAAAGGGTACCTTCCAACCCTACAATTGAGAAAGATTGTGGCAACCACTCTTCTAGTGTGTTGTCTGCACGAAATACCACTCCACGAGCATACGTTCTTTGAGTTCTCTGCAGCCCAACTGGACAGCGTTTCAGTTGTATGATGGGAATTGATCAGCTTCCAAATATAAGTTTCACCAGATGATTAAAAGTTGCAGCAGTTACAGGGGATTGCATGAACACAAGTATCTTGATAACAGCAGCGTTATTCATTCCTGCGATGTTGAGAGTTGGGATTGCATTCTATTGTAAATTGGTTGTTAATTGCATCTTCTTTGCATTGTAGATTTCATTGCTAATGAAGAATACTCTGCCTTTACCATAAAAAAAAATTAAAAAAATATTTATACTCTATTTATTTCCTTAATTTTATTATTTTTCAGCGTTTTATCGGTATTTCTGTTTTTATTTCTTAATCGAAGATAAAATGCAAAAAGACACTACAACTCGGAGATATCAAGATATCAATGGTTATCCAAAGGTACTCGGGAGATCGATGGTTATTATATCTAGAATTCCGCCTCACCCCTAGGAGGTTGAACATACAAAATTAAAAGATGAAAGACAACAGGTATTTGAAGGAGAGAGACCGTATTGATGGAGCAATTATACAATTTTAAATATTTTAAACAGTTAAAGAAAAAACAGCAATGCTAATTTAATGATAAACACAATCGATTGAAAGAGTGTTTATAGATTTAATAATGGTTGGATAAATATTTGTATTTTTTAATTTAATATTGAAGAGAAGCTAATGTAATGATAAACAGAATCGATTGATAGAGTTTTTATAGATTTAATAATGGTTGGATAAATATTTGTATTTTTTTATTTAATATTGAAGAGATTGTAATGAGATTATAAAATTTATTGTAATTTTAAAGTTCATATACATTTTACGTTAGTGTAACCTAAAATGTTATACAAAATTAAAAATATGATAATAATATACTTAATGTAAACTAAGTAATAGTTTTACACACATAACATTATAATTTTTTTTATATTAATATCTTTTAAGTATATAGAGATTTCCATTTTAATTGTTTTTTCTTTTCTTCTTGGTGCTTAATAGATTTAAAATTAAGATGGATCTCCGTTATTATTTTTAGCAAAAAGTTCATAACAAGAGGTTGGAACGACATTTTATAATAATGTCAAAATTTTAAGAAGCAAAATGCAAGAACCTTTACCCTAATATGAAGTTAGCATTGAGTGTGATGCTCCACTAAATAAATGTTAGTCTTGTTAAGGCCATCAATTTATGCTTCTTTATTTGTTTAGGTTATGTTTAGCTAGTTGCAAACAGAATTTTCAAACTAATCTAGATGTTTTATTTAGTCATTAGAGTTTTTTAAAATGTAGTAGAAGGCTCTGAAAAACGCATTAGAAGTTCAAGACTAGAAAATTGTGAAAACCAGTAGTGTAATGACAATGTCTAAGATGACCTTGAATCCAATTATATTATATGTATTGTAAGTTGTCATATTATTATGAAACACTCTAGTTTACAATTGGCTCATTACCATGAGACACAACAAAAGTCACAATATTATGGGTAAAATTTTTTGTATAAAGGAAAAGAATAAAGACAATCGTGTAAAATTATTGTTTTGATGAAAAATCAAAGATGGTTTTGAGAAAGTTAATGTAACATCCCGCTCTTGCGCACTGAACGGATTTATTCTTTGAGGACATTTGCTCGCAAGTGATCCAGATTATTATGTTATTAAAACATTGATTTTGATTATGAGACGTTATGGGTTGATGTCATGTTGTTTTGCTGCATTGACATAAACATGTGCTATTGAATCGGTTTTACTAAGTGTGTAGGATTTCATACCTCGAGGGTGTAGAGGCATCGATGGAACCCCTTGGACTCTGGATCGAGTCGGGGAGTGAACTATCGAGGTTTGATTGTTTTATATGTGATATTCGTGCATCTAATTAGATGATATGATTATGGATATATTTTTGACATGATTCGTTGATAATGCAGGCTGACCATAGCTTGTTGACCAAACTCACATGTGGAGTAGAGGGGTCATGCACGACTACCAGAAATGTTGAGGGAGAGGTGTGGACAACAGCCCTGCCACAGCCTACTAGCATTCTCGACGTGGCTCAAACTGTAGGTTAACGTTTACCTAGTTTGAGAGAACCCATGATACCGTGAGGGAAGACTGTGACAGTCGTTCACGATGATTCTAAAGGGCGAGCAATAAGGCGAGGGCCTTATTCCTTAGAGGCCCTTAGTCTCCCACAAGTTCACCTGGCGGAGTATTGACTCCAGGGGTTTTTGATGTCTACCAAGTCAGTCAAGAGGCGAGTGGCACCCTTGGAGCACGTGGTGCGTCCTGAAGGGCACGTCGCGCAAGAAAAATAGAAAGAGGCGAGTGGCACCCTTGGAGCACGTAGTGTGTCCTAAAGGGCACGTCGCGCAAGGGAAACAAATGAGGCGAGTGACACCTTTGGAGCACTTAGTGCGTCCTGAAGGGTACGTTGCGTTGTTAATGATAAATGAATGAACCTAGATGGCCTTAGGACAAATAATGTGATAAGAAAATTTTAAAACAATTTCCCTAATAAAATGTTGCCCAACAAAAAAATTAAGGTCTAAGTCTAATCTTTGCCAGTGGTAAAATTTTACCCTTTTTATAAAAATAATAATAATAATAAAAATGAACATATATAAAAAAACAATAATAATAATAATAAAATAAAATAAATAACAAAGATAATCTTCATTAACCTTGTGACAAGAAGGAGGTAAGCAATTATAGTGTTTTATAAAAATCTTTTGGGATAAAAATTTAAAAAGGAGAATGCTTGTTTTACTTTTATGCTAATTAAAAATTTAATTCATTAAAAAAGGGGGAAGAAGGTAAATTTCTACACATGCCTTTTTGAGTTTAATTAAAAAGGGAAAAATGAGAAATCTAAAATAATTAGGAAACTAGGAAAAACAGAAACCTTAAAAGAAAGGGGAAACACTAGGAAAAAAGAGTTAGTCCAACTTAGTAATGTATCTACCATTTAAGGACTTTCTAATTTAAACTGAACTAGCAAATTAATAATGGGGAAAGTCATTAAACCTGTAAGAGAATTTGGGGACACCTAAGAGGGATTCTAGGAGTGACTCTAGGTGGGTGAGGGAAATAAGGGTAATTAATTAATTAAATTAATTAATTTATGGAGGAATGAAGGGAATGGATGACATTTGTATGGGGAGGATTTTTAGGAATTAATTTATTAAACATTAATTTAAATGAGATTTTGGGAAGGTAAAGGAGTTCGAAACTCTATATAATGGAGGGAGGAGAAGGATGAAGGATCTCTTTTGTTTGGTAATGTTACGTTGCAGAAATATATACTTCACTGACTTAGCTTGTGGGAGTTGGGATACCCAGCACGATGAGGAGTGGTAGCTTGACCTTGCGAGGCGAGCTGGGAGCTAGCTGATTCTTTGGTTAGTGTGCATGGCCCATTTGCGGCTCGGGGGGCTAATGGGGAAAAGAGTACCCCTAGCATTGGTTGGGAGGTATCGGTGAAGTCTCGTCGATCGACAAGCGGGAGTTGCACGGAGCGCGTGAGACATCAACTCAAAGCGGGCGATCAAGCAATGCTATGCTTTATTTATTTTTGCATGGTAGATTGTAGTAGGATTTATGCTTTGAATCCGCATGTTTAATTAGGTAAGTAAATTGATTGTCTTAGTGTTTTAGTTGATGACTGAATTTTCCCATGGCCTATAGCTCGATGATTGATTGACTCCCATGGTCTTCGATTCCCAACATGTCTTGACCGCCCTATGGTGTATTGATTGGTGAAGATTGTGGTAGTTTCTACCTTTCGTCCCTAGCTCATCAGTGCTCGCCTGAGCAGTCGGCCAGGAGCCTGATCTACGGTTGTCGCTTCAGTGTTAATAGACATATGGATCTCAACGTCCTACTTTTATGTGCGTGGATGACGAGGGAAAGATGGTCCTGTCAGTCGTCTATCTCTGTTATTGTTCTTGGCTGATTGGTTGACTTGCGCCATCTAGCAAATACCTTTGCATATGGATTATCTTGCGTCCTTGTTGGTTTTTCTCTGTCCCTTGACTGATAGAATCCCTGCGATCATTTCAACGACTTTTCCCATTGAATCCTTGCGTTTGTCTTACTGTTGTCTACGTTGTATTGGTATTCTGGCAATGGAAAAACGATTTGATTCCCTGTTTGCATTTTTATATTTGGTATTTTGGCAATGGAAAAACGAATTGATTTCATGTCTGCGTTTTTGTATTGGTATCCTGGAATGGAAAAACGTTTTTATTTGTTATTCCTGTCTGCGTTGTATAGGTATTCTGGGAATGGAAAAACAAATTGATTTCATGTCTGCATTTTTGTATTGTTATCCTGGAATGGAAAAACGTTTTTATTTGTTATTCCTGTTTGCGTTGTATTGGTATTATGGCAATGGAAAAATGATTTGATTCCCTGTCTGCATTTTTATATTTGGTATTTTGGTAATGGAAAAACGAATTGATTTCATGTCTGCATTTTTGTATTGATATCCTGGAATGAAAAAACGTTTTTATTTGTTATTCTTGTTTGCGTTGTATTGTTATTCTGGCAATGGAAAACGATTTGATTCCATGTCTACATTTTTATATTTGGTATCTTGGAGATGGAAAAACGTTTTTTTGTGATATTCATGTCTGCATTGTATTGGTATCCTGGCAATGGAAAAACAAAATCATTTCCCTGTCTGCGTTCTTATAATTGGTATCCTGGTAAGGGAAGGGCATTTTGGTCATTCCTGTATGCGTTTGCATTTGGCATCCAGGCAATGAAAAAGGGAAACCATGATTTTTCCATTTAAAACGAGTCTGAAATTGTTGTTGAAATGCCCACGTTTTTGCTTTTAAAAGTTGACAGAGATTGCCGTTGAAATGCCCACGTTTTTGCTTTTAAAAGTTGACAGAGATTGTTGTTGAAATACCCACGTTTTTTCCTTTAAATTGATTGTTTGAGCTTGTTGTAAATGCCCACGATTTTCGCCAATTAGAGGTGACTGAGTTTGTTGTAAAGGCCCACGATTTTTGCCAATTAAATGTGACTGGGTTTGTTGTAAATAACCACGAATTTGCTCAAAAAAGATTGACTGAGTTCGCTGTTGAAGAGACATGATTTTTCTATTTAGAATGTTGACTGTGTTGATTGTCGAATGACCACGAGTTGATCCTTCTGCAGTGATTTTGTCTTCTTATTCTCCTTCAATTTGAGTGTACCCACCATTCTCACTGCTAAACATTAATTGCTACAACCATGTTATTGGTCAGATTAATTGCTATGTAACTGCGATGTTATTTGCCAGGCTAATTGCTACAACAATGTCAAGTTTCCTTCTTAATATTAATTGCCACAATGATGTCAATCGCTACAACGATGTTAACAGTCAACAATTCCCATCTTAATGTTATAGACAACTAGTTATTTTTGGTACGGTTATATTAGATAGACAACATGTGTAATTTAAATGATTACAAGTGTTATATTGTAGCATTTTACATTGATGTGGCTAATGTAGTTATATATTGTCATTTGATAGTTAGATTGTAATTTTGGGGATTAACTTAGAATTACCCTTTTAGATGGTGATTAATGGTTAAATGAGTTTAGGAGTATTGACCAAAGTATAGATTAATCTTGCTAAATTAATTTGTAGTTAATGATTAAATCATATTGCAACATTGTCGAACTGATTTGTAATTGAGGTTATTTCGATTGAAATTAATGCTTGATTGTAACGTAGAATTGTCGATTGATTCGAAGGTGATGTTATTAGATTGAAAGTTACGACTATGGTGTAAAGTAGAATGGTCGATTGGATTGTATTAATTGTTAATCAGTTGGTAAGTTAAAGACTAAATTATAATTTAGACTTGCTAAATTTCGATGGATATTCAATGTCAAAAACAATTTGTAACTGTTGATTAGTTTACACTTGATGAATGGGTTGAGTGGTTGACGAAGTCGTGACTCCCCTAGTAGTCGTCCTCTTGTGTCTCGTCGACCTTTTGTGTGGGGTGTGGGTATAGTCTCCCTGTCAGTATTCGGCTCCTAGCGTGTCGAAGTTTTCTAGAATCCTTGGTCCAGATAGGATGTATTGCGCCAAGTTTATTGACGCGTCTATCACCTAGGGACGACATAATTCTTGATAAGGGGATCATGGCGCGCCCTATTTGGATAACGACGAATGATAACTTGGTCGGAGTCGATGCCTTCCGTGTGAGTGTTGTCGAGCATTGTAAGTTTGTTTTTGCGCACAGGTTGAATGCTTTCAGGCGTTTGGTTTGCGCACCTTGAGGTTCTAGTCTTTGTTCGTCAAGGTCGTTGTGTCGGGAGGGGGATGTTGTCCCTTGGCTTGTAGGAGTGGCCCTGTTGTGTCGGACGGGTAGTTGTTTTTCCTTGTTTTAATGCATGTTTCGCCCCGTTTCTCCTGTGCTAGTGCGTTGAGTCATAGTTGCCTGTTGCCTGGACTGCATGCTTACGTTTGTCGTCAGTGGTGAGGTAAATTGTTGTCGTCGTCGCCTTCTTGCCCTAAAAACAAAAAAAATAAAAAATTCCACCTCTGCTTCACTTGTAGTCGTAACGAAGGGGTCATAACAATTAACGTGGGGCACACTGCCTTGGAAGAGAAAATTTCTAGAAAAAACAGTCAAAATCATGGGAGTGATTAGGGTTTACTGAGTGAAAGACACCTAAGGTGAGATAGCCCAATATAAGAAACTAGAAATCTATTGCTTACAAAAGATCCATGAGAAGCCTACATAGAGTAGCAACATGGGGGATAATAATTGAATACAATGCTAAAATATAAGAGAAGGTAATTGATGCAAAATAAACCCTCTCTGGCCAAACTAACAACCCTACACAAAGTTTGACTTTTCCACTTAGTTTTATTTTGCATTTGTCAAGTTGTTTTATTTTTTATGGGATGAAGCAAGCCTCCTTGTTACTTCACCTGAGCATCCATAATAATAAGGATGAATCCATATATTCCACAAGGGATAAATAATTATTATTTATTATTCATTAACATTTGAAGACAACTATATCGGTGCATCGAGAAATGATCAATCCATCCAAACTCATTTATTTTCGCTTTTAATCCTTGATGGTTGATTGTTGCATAATTTTCTTTCATTCAATTATTGTTGTTGTAATTTCTCTATTTTATAGTAGTTTTTGGACTCTGATAATGTCCTATTGAATAATGGTTTTGAGATGCCTTGTTCTATGAATATTTGAGTATTCCATCTTCTTCCTTGATAATGATGATATCAATATTTTTGTCTTCCCTGAAAAATTGCTTGGAAATGAGGGTGTTGATATGGTTTCACATGTGATGGGTTTCCTTCATTTGGCACATTAATGAAATTTGTCTTATTTCTAGAGACAATGACATCCTCTATCTTCTTTGATTGGTTTTTGACTAATCTAGCCTTGGAGATAATACCAGTACATTCGACATGTGCATTCTCCAAATGAAATTCAACTTCTTCAATTATATTTTGGTTATCTTCTAGAATCTTGTCTTCTTTCTCGTTTTGAAGCTTCAATGTGATCCCATCTATCAAATTCTTATATCATTCCTCCATTCTAGATTATATTTCTAATTTTACTTCATTGATATTTAGGGATTCTTCAACTTTCTTGCCAATTTACTCTTCAAATTTTTTGATAATATCCTCTTTAATTTTTGTGGAAATATCTTCATCCTTGTTCTTTGATTTATGCTCTTGTAAATGTTTTTTCATATTCTTAACATCATCAAGAAGTTCTTGATTATGCTTAACATAGTTACCAACTTAACGAAAACTCTACAAAGTTTTTGTTTTTTGGGGGTCCAATTTTTTACCCCGTTTTTAAAAATGGTGCTACCAGTAACACCCCCCCAACCCTTTTTAGGTGATTTTTCGATATTTAATTTTTTTTTATGCATAATGTTTCCACATTATTTTTTTAAATGCTTATTTTTCATCTATTTTCTATTTTTTTCTATTTTTTTGGTAATTCAACGGTGTTTTTAGTAATTTTTCCATGCTTCTTTCAATCTTAAAAATATTTTTTACTATTTGTTTTTTTGAAGTTACAATTTTTCATATAATTGTGTCTCCTTAATTAATTTATTGTTCAATACTTTTAAAATATAGTGGAAAACATAATTTTTAACACATTATTTACCTTTACTTCAATATATAGAAAACAAATTGTAGTTAAATAACACTATTTTTAAATATTTAGCAAAAAAATATACATTTTATAGCCATGTATAATAAAAAATACATGTGTCCATAACTATTGTGCAACGGTTCCACCTTTTTTGTCGTATGCAGAGCATCGATGCCCTTATAATTACTATACATTGGTTCTAGGTTCTTCTCTTATGATGTGCCAATGTTCTTTAGGATTTGTCCACCCTGGTGCGATCAAGTTATAGTTAGCACCGATGCACTTTAAGATTAGTGCGTCCCAGTGTAATAGACCCAATGTGTTTAATATATAATGTGCCCCAATGCTTCTGTAATTAGTACATACCAATATGTATGCAACATTATTTTTAGTATGCATTGTTGCATATATATAGTAAAGGCACTGATGCATAAATAATATTTAGTTGCATGGTGCATATAATAAACATAACGCATCTATATGACAAAAAAATTAGCACACCAGTTAATATTTCAAACATGAGCACCGTACATCGTTTACAAAATGATGCGTTTTCTCAATAGTGCATGTTGGTGAATTATTATAATTAACATGTACCGGTGCGTATGAATCCTCAAAACACACTGATCTCTATATTTTAATTCATTGTCTTTTATATATTTTCAATTAATTATTTCAAAATCAAATGTCTTTTTATAATAATATTGTTTTACATTTATGTTATTGCATTTCGATATAATGATTGTATTAATGCGTTATCCAACCAATTAAGCCTTTGTTATTTGTATCAATGTAAATCATCCACATATTATTTATTCAAGAACGCAACATTTTACAACATTCAACAATGCAATGAAATAAGAAATCCATTTTATTATATATGAATAAGAGACCCATTGTCATACAAAAGAGGACAACTTAAAGGTCTAGTACAATAATCAAATTGCAACCAATTTGTAATTGTTACACTTATTGGTAACATGCTCTCATGCAATTGGAGCAATATGTCGAGTATATTAAACAAAATCCTTGATTTCCAGAGACAAATATTATAAAACATACAACTTGCAGTAACATTCTATTTGCCTCATTTCTTTATCATTTGTAGGTGATATTGTATTTTGTTTTTTTAACATAATGTTTTTTGTATGATCAACTTGTTTTTGATGTTCCACTTCTTCATCTTCCATCTACAAACATATAAATAATCTGTACTAAGTATATCTACATTTATATATAGTAGAATATACATGATTGCGTGAATAAAAAAACATACTTATAACCAGTGTTTCATAAACAATACACATTCTTTCAAATCCATGCTTCATGAATTCTCTCAAAATATCCTCTAATGTCTTCATTCCATACTTTGCTTCATGCATGTTTAATACGACATGGAAAAACATACTCCATATAATCAATATAAAGTTTTCTTGTTTTTTTATTAATTATAAAACAAGGAAAGTTAAAGAACATAGCTACTTACAAATTGTTCAATTAAACTTTCATTATTCAACATATATTCACAACTCATACTTAAGCCATTTTTTTATCAATTATCCATGCACAAGTGTAAATTAATTATTTAAATATAAAAATCACAAATAACATGAAATATTAAGAAACACTAAAAACATAAATACTCACAAAGTTTACGTTTTTTACCTCGTTTTTAAAAATGGTGCTACCGATAGCACCCCCCTTCCATTTTTAAGTGTTTTTTTTTTATATTTTAAATTTTTTCATACATAATGTTTCCATTTTTTTTAAATGCTTGTTTTTTCATTTATTTTCAATATATATATATATATATATATATATATATATAT
>SNQJ01S0001202.1:321919-353281 GCA_010110895.2 Picea sitchensis
TGTCATTTGATAGTTAGATTGTAATTTTGGGGATTAACTTAGAATTACCCTTTTAGATGGTGATTAATGGTTAAATGAGTTTAGGAGTATTGACCAAAGTATAGATTAATCTTGCTAAATTAATTTGTAGTTAATGATTAAATTATAATGCAGCATTGCCTAACTGATTCGTAATTGAGGTTATTTCGATTGAAATTAATGCTTGATTGTAATGTAGAACTGTCGATTGATTTGAAGGTGATGTTATTTAGATTGAAATTAATGGTTATGGTGTAAAGTAGAATGGCCGATTGGATTTTATTAATTGTTAATCATTTGGTAAGTTAAAGACTAAATTATAATTTAGACTTGCTAAATTTTGATGGATATTCAATGTCAAAAACAATTTGTAGTTGTTGACTAGTTTAAACTTGATGAATGGGTTGGGTCGTTGACGAAGCTGTGACTCCCATGGTATTCGTCCTCTTGTGTCTCGTCGACCTTTTGTGTGGGGTGTGGGTATAGTCTCCCTGTCAGTATTCAGATCCTAGTGAGTCAGAGTTTTCTAGAGTCCTTGGTCCAGATAGGATGTGTTGCACCAAGGTTATTAACGCGTCTATCACTGGGGAACGACATGATTCCTGATGAGGGGATCATGTCATTCCCTATTTGGATAACATCAAATGATAACTTGACCAGATTCGATGCCTTCCGTGTGAGTGTTGTCGAGCATTGTAAGTTTGTTTTTGCACACGGGTTGAACGCCTTCATGCATTTGGTTCACGCACCTTGAGGTTCTAGTCTTTGTTCATCAAGGTCATTGTGTCAGGAGGGGGATGTTGTCCCTTGGCTTGTAGGCGGGGTCTTGTTGTGTCGGGCGGGTATTCGTTTCTCCTTGTATTAACGCATGTTTCACCCGTTTCTCCTGTGATAGTGCGTTGAGTCATAGTTGTCTATTTCTTGGACTGCATGCTTAAGTTTGTCATCAGTGGTGAGGTAAAATGTTGTCATCTTCGCCTTATTTCCCTAAAAACACTCAAAAATAAATAAAAATAAATAAATAACACTTCTCCTTTGCTTGTAGTTGTAACAAAGGGGTCGTTACATATGGTATCACAGCGGATTCAACCCTACAAATATGGATCTCCTTTCTTTCCATAGCAGTAAACCTTTGAGTATCAACCAAGATATTCTTAGAAAGTTAATGATTTCATCCAATGATATCATTTAGAGGACCCTCAGAGGCTCGCAATGTGGTGTCGTTGAAGGAAGTGCGACACCTATAGAGGTTTTCGCACCCTCGGAGTTGAACCCCCAAGGGGAGGGGCAAGTCCTTGGGCTAGATTCACTTGCTATAAGGAATGATGATGGTCTGACAAGGATCTCCTAGGTAATGTGAAATGGCCTTGATTCACCATCGTTACTAAGAGGAGGCTAGGGCACCTATACCCCTGAGGCTCCATAATGCTTCCTAGCTAGTACCGTTAGAATCCCCTGAGAGCTTGACAGAGTTGATTTCTCAAGTCCACGAGTGTGGCAGATGGTTGTGTCGTCGAGGCATGGTTGTAGGGCAAGGAGTTGTGCTTCATGCATCATGATTACGACCTCTAGCCTGAAGGTCTGCAGGGTGGTATTTCAATTGAAGGGGAACACTCTTCTATGGCAGAAGAAGCTCCTGCCACATTTGAACATGGCCATCGACGAAGTGTCATGGGAACTGTTCGAGGAATGGTTCCAGCAGAGGTATCTTCTGAGGAATTCATTGAGCGTCATCTCCACAAGTTCGATTCCTTGCGACGAGGAAACCGTACAGGGCCCAAGTACGAGGCCTGTTTTGGAGCTGCTTCGGTATGCTCCACACCCAAATTACCAAGAAACTTACGATCAACAAGTTTGTGTTTGCCTTAGTGTTAGAATTCAACTTCTACTTCGGTTACTAGGATTACTGGACCGAAGGAAGTATGTTGGAATGTGGGGAGCCACATTTCCAACGTGATGACCCAGTGAAGAGGACTAGAGAATCTCGATCCATGTAGCTGTGAATAACCTCAAGGAAGAGCACCAATTGATTGGGCTTGAGATGTCAGGTACCATTGTTGATCAGACCCTTAGTATTTTATAGATCTCAGTGCTATCAAGAGTTTCATTTCTGGTGCAACGCTAAAAAGAATTAAGTTAAAGGCAGTTGAACATGATGAATTTATCTTTGTAGATATGGCTTCGGGAGCCAACAATGGGTTGGAGGAAAGGTTACGAGTTGTACCTTAACCTGGGAGAGTTTTTCACCAGGGCCAACCTGTACATCGCAATATTCTGATCTTATGACATCGTGATCGATATGGACTGGGTAGATTTGCATGAGGCCATACTCAACTGCAAGACGAAACAATTGAGCTTGGTCGATGATGAAGGAAAAGGAATTGTGATTGTAGGTCGGAACTAGGGAGTTTCCCTGAGGTTCATCTCTTCCTTGTAACTACGAAAGAGAATGCACAAGGGGTGCAAGATTTATGCGATCCTTGCGTTAAACGAGAAGGGAGTGGCGTAAGGTATATAACACCTTCTGGTGGTGAGAGAGTTTCCAGACATCTTTCCGGGGGAGTTACCTGGGATGTTGCCGAAGAGGGAATTGGAGTTTACTATAGACCTAAGACCGGGGACTAAACTGATAGCGAGAACGCCTTATCGAATGTCGACCCTGAAGTTACAAGAGTTGAGAATGAAACTGAAGTAATTGATGGACATGGCACTGATACATCCAAGTGTGTCACCATGGGGTGCACCTGTTATTTTCATATGAAAGAAGGATGGGTCGTGGAGGCTCTACATTGACTACTGTCAATTGAACAAGGCAACGATCAAGAATCAGTATCCGTTGCCAATGATTGATGATCTATTCGATCAGATGAAGGGTGCGACAATGTTCTCAAAGATCGATTTGTGATCAGGGTATCACCAATTACGGATCAAGGAGGAGGATGTCCCTAAAAATTCCTTTAAGATGAGGTTTGGAAATTACGAGTTTATTGTTTTACCGTTTGGACTGACAAATGCCCCATGGATATTTATGAGTTGGATAAATGGGGTGTTCCGTGAGTAATTGGATAAGTTCGTCCAAGTATTCATGAATGATATTTGATTTAATCTCAAACGATGAAAGAGAATGATGATTTCTTACGCGTGGTACTATAATGTCTGTGAGAACACAAATTGTATGGGAAGTTGTCCAAATGCTCGTTTTATCAATCGAAGATCCACTACTTATGGAATTCCATCTACGGCGAAGGTATCTCCATGGATCCAGCAAAGGTCAAGGATATTATGGAATGGCCTGTGCTGACGAATGTCCCAGAAGTGTGTAGCTTCATGTGTTTAGAAGGATACTATTGACGGTTCATCGAGGGATTCTCGAAGATAGAAAACCCGATTACTGAGTTACAGAAGAAGAGAAAGATGCTTGTTTGGATTGAGAAATGCACGGAGGCATTTCGGAGGCTCAATGAGTTGTTGACAACAACACCGATACTAAATGTCCTTGACATGGATGTGGAATTCTTGGTATGCACTAACACATCCAAGGAAGGCTTAAGTGGAGTCTTGATGCAATATAGTTGAGTGATCGCTTACATCTCCTGAAAACTGAGAAGGCATGAGGAGAACTACGCGATGCATGATTTGGATTTGTTAGCCATCGTTTATGCCTTGAAGGTTTGGAGACACTACCTTGTTGGAAGAAAAATTGAACTAAATATGGACCATTGTGGACTACAACACCTCTTTACGCAAAGTGACCTGAACACGCGACAGTGATGTTGGTCGGAATTGCTTAGCGAGTATGACTTCGGGATCACTTACATAAAATAAACAATGAACCGAGTGGTAGATGCATTGAGTCAGAGACCACACATATTTTTTGTGATGCCTCTTCAAAAAAATCTAAATGAAAAGATTCTAACTTTACAGCGTGACAATGACTGGTACAAAGAGGTCAAGGGTTATATCAGACAAAACACAATGATGGTACCAAAATTTGTAGGATTTACGTCTAATGATAATGGATTATTGAGGTTTAAAAATCGGATTTGCGTACCACCGAACGCCAAAGTTGAGGATGTTGATCCTAAGAGAGGCTCATAGAGCAGTATACATGGCTCATCCGGGAGTCACGAAGATGAGGGAGGACCTTAAACCCTTATTCTTCTAGAAGGGAATGAAGGTATACATAGTCAATTATCTGACCAGATGTCTATAATGTCAACAGGTAAAGGGTGAACATAGACACCCAACAAGATTACTACATCCACACGCTATTCCAGAATCGAAATAGGAGCTTATTTTATTTATTGTTGGATTTCCATTGACGACAATGAGACATGACTCGATTTTCGTAGTAGTAGACACTCTGATGAAGAGGTCTCACTTTATTCATGTGCATACGACGTATGAGGCACCTGACATTGCTAGAGTTTTCATCAGTGAGATTGTGAGGTTGCGTGGCATGCCTAAGGGGATTATATCCGATCGAGGATCGATGTCTACTGGATTATTTTGGACGAGTTTGAAAGAGGCCTTGGGAACCCAACTTAACTTCAATACTGTGTATCACCCGGAGACTGACGCGTAGACTGAACGAACAAACCAAACCTTGGAGGACATGTTGTGCATGTATGTGATGGACCAACAAAATCATTGGGAAGAATTATTTCCACTTATGGATTTCTCTTATAACAACAGTTACCAAAGCACCATTAAGATGGCGCCTTTCGAGTGTCTTTAAGGGCGGCCATTTCAGATGCCTTTGAGTTTGGATCAGCTTGAGGATAGGGTCCTGGTGGGACCAGAAGCGATCCAAGAAATGGAAGACAAAATGAAAATAATAAGACAAAGGATTAAAGAAGTGCAGGATCGACAAAAGAGTTATGTCGATGCCCACCATGTCGACCGTAGTTATGAGGTTGTCAATCAATTATTTTTGCGGGTTAAACTGCATAAGAGTTCGATCAAGTTTGGAAAGGGAGATAAACTCTCTCATAGGTTTGTGGGACCTTTTGGGATCATGGAAAGAAAGGGGCCCGTGGCCTATCGACTAGCCTTGCCTGATTCCTTGAGGTGTATGCATGATTTGTTTCATGTATCTGTTTTGAGACATTATATTAGTGATCCTACACATGTTATTGACATGAGTTCCTTGTTGGTATCAGATGAGGGAGTGCTCACGAATGATTTGACCTGCATCTTGGATCATCGCAGTCAATAGCTATGACGTCAAACAATAGATCAGGTCAAGGTCCAGCGGGACAACTATAGTCCACACTCAACGATCTGGGAGGATGCACATGATATGCACCAACAATTTCCATTTTTGTTTGATAGATAGACTTTTGATACTTTGATACACATTATTTTTGGCACTTATACTGTGAAACTTCGGGATGAAGTTTAGACCAAGAGGGGGTGTATGTAACATCTCACTCTTATGCACTAGGTGAACTTATTCTTTGAGGACACTTGCTTGCAAGTGATCCAGATTATTATGCTACTAAAACATTTATTTTGATTATGAGGCGTTATGGGTTGATGCCATGTTGTTTTGCTGCATTGACATAGATAGGTGCTATTAACTTTGTTTTACTAAGTGTGCAGGATTTTGGACCTCGAGTATGTAGAAGCATCAATGGAACCCCTTGGACTTCGAATCGTGTCGAGGAGTGAACCATTTGGGTTTGATTGTTTTATATGTGATATTAGTGCATCTTATTAGACTATATGATTATGGATATATTTCTGACATGTTTAGTTGATGATGCAGGCTGACGATAGCTTGCCAACTAGACTCACATGTGGAGTAGAGGGGTCATGTACGACTACCAGAGATGTTGAGGGAGAGGTGTGGACAAAATCCTTGCCACAACCTACTAGCACTCTCGTCGTGGCTCGAACTGTAGGTTATCGTTTACCTAGTTAGAGAGGACCCACAATGCCATGAGGGAAGACTACGATAGTCTCTCACAGTGATTCTAAGGGGTGTACAATAAGGTAGGGGCCTTATTCCTTAGAGGCCCTTAGTCTCCCACAAGTTCACCTGGCGGAGTATTGAATCCAGGGGTTTTTGATGTCTACCAAGTCAGTCAAGAGGCAAGTGGCACCCTTGGAGCACGTGGTGCATCCTGAAGGACATGACCCACAATAAAAATGGAAAGAGGCGAGTGGCACCCTTGGAGATCATAGTGTGTCCTGAAGGGCACATCGTGCAAGGGAAACAGATGAGGCGAGTGGCACCCTTGGAGAACCTAGTGTGTTTTGAAGGGCACACCATGTTGTTAATGATAAATGAATGAACCTAGATGGCCTTAGGATGAATAACATGATAAGAAATTTTTAAAACAATTTCCCTAATAAAATGTCGCCTAGCATGAAAATTAAAGTCTAGGTCTAAATTATACTGGTGACATAATTTCTCTATCCTTTTTAAAAATGAATATATATATTTATAAAAAATAAAAATAAATAAATAAAGATGATAATCTTCATTAATCTTGTAACAAGAAGGGAGTAAGCAATTTAATTCATTCATAAAAATTATGTTGGGATAAAAATTAAAAAAGGGGAAATAATTGTTTTATTATATTATGATAATTTAAAAATTATAAATTAAAAACGGAAAAGGGAAAAGTTAATTTCTACACCTGCCAAATTGAGTTCTAAATGAAAAGGGGAAAGAGGGAAATATAAAATAATTAGGAAACTAGGGAAAGAGGGAAACATAAAAAGAAAAGGGAAACAAAAGGGAAAAAGCAGAAAATCAAACTTAGTAAGGTATCTAGCATTTATTAACTTTCTAAATTAACTCAACTATTAAATTGGTAATGGGGAAAGTCATTAAAACTTGTAAGGGAATATGGGGACACCTAGGAGAAATTCTAGGATTGAATTTAGGTGGGTGAGGGAAATAGGGGTAATTAATTAAATAAAGAAATTAATTTATGGAGGAATGAAGTGGATGGGTGACACTTGTACGGGGATGATTTTTAGGAATTAATTTATTAAACATTAATTTAAATGGGATTTTGGGAAGTTAAAGGACTTGGAAAATCTATATAAAGGAGGGAGGAGGAGGAGGAGGAAGAGAGATCTCTTTTGTTTGGCGTAAAGTTACGCTGCAAAAATCTATACTTGATTGACTTAGCTTATGGGAGTTGGGATACCCATCTCGGTGAGGAGTGGTAGCTCAGCCTTGCGAGGTGAGCTGGGAGCTAGGTGATTCTCTAGTTAGTGTGATTGCCCCTTTATGGCTTGGGGGGCTAAGGGGGAATACGATTACCCTAACATTGGCTGGGAGGTATCGATGAAGTCTCGTTGGTCGGCAAGCGGGGGTTTCATGGAGCGCGTGAGATGTCAACTCAGAATGGGCGATCAGGCAACGATACATTTTCTTTATTTTTGCATGGTAGATTGTAGTAGGATTTATGAATTGGATATACATGTTTAATTGGGTAAGTAAATTGATTTTCTTAGCATTATAGTTGATGACTGAATTTTTCCATGGCCTATAGCTTGATTATTGATTGAATCCCATGGCTTTCGATTCCCAACATGTCTTGACCGCCCTGTGGCGTATTGATTTGTAGAGATTGTGGTTGTTTTTTCCTTTTGTCGGTAGCTCATCAATCCTCACCTGAGCATTTGTCCAAGTGCCTGATCTACGGTTGTTGCTTTGGCATTAATAGATCTATGGACCTCAATGCCCTTCTTTTCTGTGAGTGAATGATGAGCGAAGGACGTCCCTGTCAGTCGTCTACCTCCATTATTGTCCTTGGCTGATTGTTTGAATTATGCCATCTAGCAAAGACCTCTGCGTACAGATTATCTTCCATCCTTGTTGTTTTTTTCTATGCCTTGACTGATAGAATCCCTGCAATCATTTCAATGACTTTTGCCATTGGATCCTTGTGATTCTCTTACTGTTGTCTATGTTGTATTAGTATTCTGGCAATGGAAAAATGAATTGATTTATGTCTACATTTTTTTATTGGTATCCTGGAAATGGAAAAACGTTTTTTATTTATTATTCCGATCTGTATTTTTGTAGTGGTATCCTAGAAATGGAAAAACGAATAGATTTCATGTCTGGACTTTTGTATTGGTATCCTGGAATGGAAAAACGTTTTTATTTGTTATTCCTAACTGCATTTTTGTATTGGTATCCTAGAAATGGAAAAATGTTTTTATTTCTTATTCCTATCTGTGTTGTATTAGTATTATGGAAATGGAAAAACAAAGTGATTCCATGTCTACGTTTTTCTATTGGTATCATGGAAATGGAAAAAAAAAATTATTTGTTATTCATGTCTGTGTTGTATTGGTATTCTGGCAATGTAAAAATGATTTGATTTCCTGTCTACATTTTTATAATTGGTATCCTGGAAATGGAAAAACGTTTTTGTGTTATTCATGTCCGCATTGTATTGGTATCCTGGCAATGGAAAAACGAAATCATTTCCCTATCTATGTTGTTATAATTGGTATCCTGGTAAGGAAAGCGCGTTTGTTCATTCCTGTATGCATTTTCATTTGGCATCTGGGCAATGAAAAAGGGAAACCACGATTTTTCCATTTAAAATGGGCTAGAGATTTCTATTGAAGTGCCCACATTTTTTTTCTTTAAACGTTGACAGAGATTGTTGTTGAAATGCCCACGTTTTTGCTTTTAAAAGTTGACAGTGATTGTTGTTGAAATGCTCACATTTTTGCTTTTAAAAATTGACAGAGATTTTTGTTGAAATACCCACGTTTTTGCCTTTAAATCGATTCACTGAGTTGTTGATAAAACGCCCACGAATTTGTTTTAAATCGATTGTCTACACTTGTTGTAAATGCCCACGATTTTGGCTATTAAATCGATTGCCTGAGATTGTTGTAAATGCCCATGATTTTTTCCAATTAAATGTGACTGAGTTTGTTGTAAAGGCCCACGATTTTTTCCAATTAAATGTGACTGAGTTTGTTGTAAATAACCATGGATTTGCCCAAAAAGATTGACTGAGTTCGTTGTTGAAGGGACACGATTTTTCTATTTAGAATGTTGACTACGTTGAGTGTCAAATGACCACGAGTTGATCCTTCCGTAGTTGTTTTGTCTTCTTATTCTCCTTCAATTTGAGTGTACCCAACATTCTCACTGCCAAACATTATTGCTACAACCATGTTATTGGTTAGATTAATTGCTATGTAATTGCCATGTTATTTTCTAGGCTAATTGCTACAACAATGCCAAAGGACAACAATTTCCTTCTTAATATTAATTGCCACAACGATGTCAATTGCTACAACGATGTTAACAGTCACTAGTTCCCTTATTAATGTTACAAACAACTAGTTATTTTTGGTACGGTTATATTAGATAGACGACATGTGCAATTTAAATGATTACAAGTGTTATATTGTAGCATTTTACATTGATGTGGATAATGTAGTTATATATTGTCATTTGATAGTTAGATTGTAATTTCGGGGATTAACTTAGAATTACCCTTGTAGATGGTGATTAATGGTTAAATGACTTTAGGAGTATTGACCAAAGTATAGATTAATCTTGCTAAATTAATTTGTAGTTAATGATTAAATCATAATGCATCATTGCCGAACTAATTCGTAATTGAGGTTATTGCAATTGAAATTAATGCTTGATTGTAATGTAGAACTGTCGATTGATTCGAAGGTGATGTTATTTAGATTGAAATTAATGGCTATGGTGTAAAGTAGAATGGACGATTGGATTGTATTAATTATTAATCAGTTGGTAAGTTAAAGACTAAATTATAATTTAGACTTGCTAAATTTCAATGGATATTCAATGTCAAAGACAATTTGTAACCATTGGCTAGTTTGGACCTGATGAATGGGTTGGGTGGTTGATGAAGCCGTGACTCCCCTGTTAGTCGTCCACTTGTCTCTTGTCGACCTTTTGTGTGGGGTGTGGGTATAGTCTTCCTGTCAGTATTCGACTCCTAGCGCATCAGAGTTTTCTAGAGTTCTTGGTCTAGATAGGATGTGTTGCACCAAGGTTATTGACGCGTCTAACACCGTGGGACGTCATTATTCCTGATGAGGGGATCATGGCATGCCCTATTTGGATAGAAGCGAATGATAACTTCGCAGGAGTCAGTGCCTTCCGTGTGAGTGTTGTCGAGCGTTGTAAGTTTGTTTTTGCGCATCAGTTAAACACCTTCATGTGTTTTGTTCACACGCCTTGAGGTTCTGGTCTTTGTTCTTCAAGGTCGTTGTGTCAGGAGGGGGATGTTGTTCCTTGGCTTATAGGCAGGGTTCTGTTGTGTCGGGTCGGTAGTCGTTTCTCCTTGTCTTAACGCATGTTTTGAACGATTTATCATGTGCTAGTGCATTGAGTCATAGTTTGCTTTTGCATGGACTGCATGCTTACATTCATCATCAGTGGTGAGGTAAATTGTTTTCTTCGCCGCCTTCTTTCCCTAAAATAAAAATAAAAATTGGACTTCTATTTTGCTTGTAGTCGTAACGAAGGGGGCGTTACATACCCTTGGATGTTTGTTCAGCATTGTAGAAGCATCCATACATGGATTTACTTCATCCATTGGTATGCAACATTTCCAAAGTTTGTATGTTGTCCCCATAGGTTTTGTGACCTCCACAACAACACATATTACTCTAAAAACCCTTTCCATTCTTTGAACAACTGCCATAGAAGCACAATCTTGGACAAAATGTAGGAAAACCCTACTCTACAAAATTTATAGATATTCTACAACCTCCACGTAGTGTTATATAGGATCTATCATATCTCATTGGAAATTATTTTTTGTTAGTTCAAATGGGTATTTCGTGGAATTTTGTTTCCTTTCATAGTTTGAGATATCTCGCTCATTGAATATTTGGATGTATTTGTTCCAGGATGGCCGCATGTACCTAGAAATTCAACAATATGTTTCTCTCTCTCTCGGCCATCAAAGAATAAATTCCATAACTCATTGAATTTTTTTTTCTCATCTCAAATGGGTATTTCGCGTAATTTTGTTTCATTTCTTGGTTTGTGAGATATCACTCATTCAATATTTTCATGTCTTTGTTCAAAGACGACCGTGCGTACCTAGTGTTTCAACAAGACTTTTCTCACTCCATGGGCCACCTTAGAAAACGTTTCATATATCTATGGAAGTATGTCTTCAGTATACCAAATGGGCCTCTGACGAAATTTGGTTTCATCACTTATAGTAGAAGTTATGAATAAATTTGCAAAAGGAGGTTCACAGCCCCCAAAGTCACAATTTTTCCATATTATTTTTCTAATTTTTGGATGTTATTAAAATTCCTTTATTTTTCTACCCATGTACAATGCCATTGTCAACTAGGTTAAGGGTCAACCACACAAAAACCTTCACTTCATTCAGAATTGGCACATTGTAATCATAATGGTATGATAACGGGGTTTCTCTTTTTAGCATGGGTGAAATGATGGGGACCATCATTTTATAAGGGGGGAGGATTGATCTGAATATTAGGGGGGAATATAGTCTAATTTGGGATGTAAAATACATAAATCCATATAAGTGTAAAAGGTAGCATGATGAACATGTAATAAATGAAGTTAGTTGTTCAAAGTTGACTTTACCAAGAAGACTCCTTATAAAAAAGGCAATAGGAAAAGAGTTTATATCGAGAAGAAGAGGTCCTAAAATTAGACTTGTTGCATGTAATAGTTTGGATTTATGAGTGGAATGAAATGAAAACACAAATATATAATATTAACATATAAATACAATGAAAAATAACATAGATACATTAAAACATGACTTCTACTAAATGAGAAATATGTTGAAACTGTAAAAATGTCGATTGAAACAAGCTTGCTAGAATGGTGGAAACTTATCTCTGAGAAGAGATGTGACAAATACACTAATTCGCAAGAAGATGAGTACAACAAGGTTCTAGTTGATTTTTTACATCAAACATGAATGCCAAAACTCTACACATCCAAAACTATAACCATAGAAGATGAAGCGCCAAAAGTCATGTGGGCCTCGTTGGGGTAAGTTGGTACATCAACTTCCCGGTGTCATAACATTTGCATACGATCTATGTTTTAGGTGTAGGATAGCCCATTGGAAAGATATATCTAAGTACTACATATTATTCTATAACACTATGACCCTGTCTATAATGTGACTATGGTGGGCCCAAAAAACATTATTTTCATTTCCCTGCTTGGTTTAAGGAATGACCGACATGTAGTCCATCAAGATGGATTCCCAAGGCCTATCAATAGTAGGTAGAGGGGTGTAAATTCCTTTTTCTTTAATGGTTGGATTGGAAATGACACCAGTCATGTAGGACCTGATATACTTGTTGACATCCTGTTGGATTTTTGGCCAATGGAAATGTTGTTGCAACACTTCCATTGTCTTCTCTATGTCGAAGTGTCCTGCCACTCAAATGTAGTGAGTTACAAAAACAAACTTCTCTTTCTCTCTTTATGGAACACATAGATGGCCCAAATAGCACAAAAAACCATTCTGCAGATGAAAACTAATGACAATTGTGTTTGTGCCCAACATCTAGTAGGTATTGGTGAAGTTAGGATCTCTCTAATAGCATTGTGGACATCCAAATTTATCATGTTCATAGGAGTGTAGAACCATGGTTATTGCGGCTATGGGAGGTTGGTTGAGGGAGTGAGTGACGTTTTTTGTGTTTCTATATTATACTTGATGTTGATATGGAATGGTTGCAAATATGTGGACCATTTTTTATGGTGTTCATTCTCCAATATTCCTTGTGTATGCATGAAATGCAGAGCCTTATGATCAGTGTGGATGAATGTATCCTTCCCGAGGATGTAATTCTTCCACTAGTGTGAGGGTTGTACAATGGAGTACATTTATTTTTCATAAGTGGGGTAGTTATGGACAATATATGATAACATATCACTATGATAGGACGCAAGATGTCCATGCTGATTAAGAACTATGCCCACAACATAGTCTGAAGAATTTGTCTCAATGTCAAAAGGTTGTTGCAGGTAGAGTAATGAGAGAAATGGGGGTGAGAAAAAACATTTCTTCAAATAATTGAACAATTTCTATTGATACTAGAGCCACACTATTTTTTTGTTTCCACTGCCCCTAGTCACTTGGCTAAGGGCCCATGTAATGTGGGAAGATTCCAACATGAACCTGTGATAGAAACTGACAAGGCCTATTAAACTTTGAAGCTCAGTGAGTGTGTTCGGGGTTGGCCAATAACGAATGACCTTGATCTTGGCTAGATCGACATGCACCCCATGATAATCAACAATGTAGCCTAGGTACTAGACCTTGTTCATGTTGAAGGATCATTTTTCCAAATTTGCATATATCTTCTGTTGTCGCAGAGTGTGAAGAACCTGTTAAATGTGTTGCAAGTGTTCCGCCCAATTCTTGTTGAAGATGAGGATGTCATACAAATATAACACCACAAAATAATTGGTGAAACTATGTTTTAGCACTAGAATTTGTTCTTAGACTGATTTAAGAACAAGCCTAATACCCATCAGAATTTGAAAAATTAAATCAATTTAAAAGGGTGATTTGTATTGAGTTTATGCTTGAGTGGATCAGCTAGAATGAGAAAAAAAGGGAGAGGGAAGAAAATTGCATATTAGTAGGCTACACCATTGGGCAATGGATTCATAAGTATTCTGCAAATTAAAGGCAATCAAGATTCCTATGAGATAAATAACTTGTATGATGATGAATGAAAGAAAGAATGAAAGAAAGAAGGGGTCAACATATAAGTGAAAAAATCAACCTCACACCTTGATCAATTGATAATATCCACTAGTATGAATATTCAATGATTGGAAATCCTTTCCAACAATGAATGTGAATGCATAAATATAACATGTAATAAGTCTACATCAATTCCTTTACCATAGAACTCTCATGCATGATGTTGCTAATCAAACCTACATTAACAGTAATCATATTCAATAAATATGAGAATATATATGAACCAAAAAGAAATAAATATATGATATGATAGATATTATGAGTCTTCAATGGCAGAAATATTTACAAAACAGTTCCTCGGGCTTACAAACAAGAAAAAATAGGGAAATTGTGTGCTCCAACTCTCTCCAGCCTCTCTTGGGTCATGGAATGAACCATTTCCTTATCAAAATCTCTTTCGTATATGGTGAATGATATATCTCTACACTAAGGAGGTTGAAACCAATGATCTACATAGGATCCTCCTCCATTTAGGAGTATGTAACAAAAGATTCCAAGAAAAACAACAAATTCCTATTTTTTGGGATCTTTTCTATTGTGATAAATGCCTTTTGAAACAGGTCAGGATAGTTGATCTATAGATAGAAAACATGTCCCCCATGTCCAAATAACTCCTAGGAAACCATTTGAACCTTCCCTAACAGCTGGAAGCCTTCCCATAACTCGGATTTGTCATACTATTAGAGTTCACAAAGCCTAGTTCGTAGTGCACGCTAGTTATTTAGAGTCAAAGAAACTAATTCACAACACTGAGTTATTAGTGGGACATATGGATTATTTGTAGAGAAAAAGATAAGGTGAGGTTAAGATAATAGTCTGGACTGGTGGGAATATTTTCAAGGGCCATAGAAATGGATTTGAGAGTTGGCAACAAATGACCTTGAATAGTTCGCTTCGCTAGTTTATAGTGCCAAGTTCAAAATCCAATAGCGCACTTCAAGGAAACTCTTAGAAATTTCTGTGACATAATCCTTGAAAATCTAATTACTTGAAGGCATTGAAAACCAAAAAATTCCCCTTGACATGCTTCTTATTTTCAATAATGAAAGATAAGTGCATGAGGTACTCATAAGTATGTTGCGAACTTTTTTGGTGAGTTGGTAGCAAATACACCTGACCATTTCATGTGTCAATGGGATGCAATATATCTTCCACCATCTTCATGAAAGTTGTTGGGGAATTTTTCAAGACAAAGGACATGACCAACCATTCAAAAGGACCTTCTTTGGACTTGAAGGCATTCTTCCATACATCAGTCTACTTTATTCAGACCTGGTCATAGTCATACTTCAAATCAATATTACTTAAGTATTCGGCATTCTTGAGCTATTAAAGGAGAATGTCAATTTGAGGTATTAGGTACTAGTTGATGACTGTGATTTTATTCAGGGCCTGATAATCATTGTAGAGTTGCCAGAAAGCGTGTTTCTTCTACACAAGCATGACTAGGCTTCCACAAGGTGATGGGCTTAGGTGTATGTGCCCCTTTTCAATCATCTCTTGGATCTGGCACTTGATTTCCTCATTCTCTAGCATATATCGGTGATAGACTATCCCATTGGGTAGTGATGTTTCGGGGGTCAGATTGATTGAGTGCTTGACCTGATAGTGCATAGGTTCCATAGTGGGTGAGGAGAATATGTCTTTGTACTCCACCATGTCCTTATCCATATTCTTCTTCTACGTGGAGAGACATTTCACGGAGGCCATGGATGTGATTGAAACCTTCCACTCACTTTGAGTGTGAATAAAGAAGAAGAAAAACTTCCCGGTATGAGAGATGACCTTCTTGCATTTCTTGGTATAGATAAAGGAAATGGCGGTAGATGGGACTACCTCTGGTATCCTGTATGATTTCCTATCCAAAGTTATAATAACACTACGAGGCCTAGACTCATATACAAAATGACGTTTCCATATATAAGGTTGGCCCAAAAAAACATCACAAACATCAAGGGGGAAGACATCACAAAATACATCATCTTTGAAGGGCTTGATGTCGTAGGTCAGGAGGCATTGTTGGCTGATGTGGAGATCGCTCCCTTGATGGAGCCAACTGGTAGTGTACACTTGCAGGTGTGGTGATTTCGACAGGTCCAAATGCTTTACGACCTCTGCTAAGATGAGGCTCTTTTGGATGCTTCTATCAACTATGAATTGAAACATAGTACCGTTCACCCACATTTGTGAATGAAATAGATTCTCACCTTCCTCTGGTTCATCAAGTTCATCGGGATGGACCTTGGTGGTGGTATAAATAGTGGCACTGGGTTTTGCATCAATGATCCATATCCCATTTTTTTTTTTTGACTCAAATTCAAAGCCTGCATCTAATTTAGAGGATTTCACCTCAACCACTAATCACTGCTTTTAGTGACATTCAATGGTGTTATGCCATGGAATCTTATGAAACTTGCACCATTTCCCAATGTATGTCTTTGTCTTCCCATTGTCCTTCTTTGTTTTTGGTTTGGTCTAGTTGTCTTGAGGTTATCCATCCTTTCTCTTCCCTTTTTTCTGCGGGTTGGAGCTATCTTTTCCCTACTTCTACTATGCAGGGTTTTTAGTTACAAATTGTTGCATCTTCTATTTAAGCTTCTGCTCAATTTTGACGGTTGTTGGTGCAATTATATGCATAATATATCACCAAACATAAGTTATCAACTAGGATTCATAATCAGTAGATTTTATGCACTATATGTGTCGATAACAGATAGGTTCCTATGTTTGATGAGTATAGCATAAAGAAGAAACATTCAATAACAAAATACTTAGTTTTCACACTTCAAAGATAACACTCTTCACACAATTCCGAAATTAGAAAGAAAAACTCATAAACAAGCAAAAGCTCTTTCTCAGGTGATGGACCTGTTCATTGATGGCTTATGAAGGGAAAATATGAACTTTGATTCTATCTCCTGGAGCAACTAAACTAACAACAATTAACACTTTGCACATTCACAACATTCCATTATAGGTGCATGTAGGGTGAGATATGGAGGTCTTGATTGTGCATGTGTTAGAAAGGTGTAACCTAATCAATTCTAGAAAATAAAGCTAAGTGTAGTGGGATGCTCCATTAAATCTCATGTATGGAAAAATAGGGATATCCAACTATTCATGCATTACCACACTTTGAAACAAATTTGAATAGTGAAATCAAACAAAATAACAGGTACATGAAATGAAAATCTACGCTAACAATTTACAATGAGCTTACCAAGATGGATTGGTGGCCCTTGCCGATGCCAACATGGAATCTTTTAAATCAGAAAATTCTAACTTATAAGAGACACAATATCACTGAATTCGAACTCCCATTAATCTTCAACAAGTAGGTTTACAGAAAGAGTCTTTTCATGAATCCAATCTACATCATAACAATTCTCCCATTTCAAGAACCAATCTTACATCATAATAATTCTCCTTTTAAGAACCAATATTACATCATAATAATTCTCTCCTAATATACATAATAATAATTCTCCTCACCTCATGAAGAGAGGGCACTCTTATTTATACATGAGATATTTGAAAAGAAGATAAGCATCTCATAATTACAGATCCACTTTTCTCTCAACCAATTTCTCATTATTACAAAATATAATCCCTTCAAATCCTCACACATATCTCTCATATATCTTGGATAAGATATGTCAACCAAATCTCCATGATATTATCCTTGGAATAGGCTTGAATTATCTCCTCAAATCTTGAAATGGTGGAGGAAGTATTCAACAAGTCTTTTTGAATTAATCCTTCACATATTCCTACACATCATAAAGCTCACACATTTTTGAGATATATATGAAAACATGTCAATTTTCTAATATTTAATCACAAATTCCCTTTTAATACTAAAATAAATGATTTGGAAAATAATAAGGTTAAACCCATATTTAATTATGAAAATGGTATCATGAAAGGTTAATGGGATGATGAAATGTGAAGAATCATGAAGGGAAAGGTGGATGAAAATACGACATTTCTGAGTCCCAACAACGACATATCGATAAGCCACACCCAAGGATGAAATGTCCAAAATATCCATTTATGTTTGTATGTATCTATGCATGAAATCAGGTTACTTCAACACTAGATATCGGTCAGAGTCTTTGATACCCAACTTGGTGCATAAGGTATGGAATACATTGGTGAACTATGGCACTATTTCATCCATTTCCTGCGACAGTGTGGTCCATATTATATATAAGTCATCATAACCTCTAACATGGTAATATTGTTCCTTAATAACATCCCTAAAGGAACCCCAAGTGGTTGCAACTACAAATAATGTTGATCCCTTTGTTTCCTTTTTCTCACAGTAAGTATACCACCAATATTTGACATGGGGAATGGCCTTGAGGAGAAAAAATGTAATATTTTNATTTTTGAGATATATATGAAAACATGTCAATTTTCTAATATTTAATCACAAATTCCCTTTTAATACTAAAATAAATGATTTGGAAAATAATAAGGTTAAACCCATATTTAATTATGAAAATGGTATCATGAAAGGTTAATGGGATGATGAAATGTGAAGAATCATGAAGGGAAAGGTGGATGAAAATACGACATTTCTGAGTCCCAACAACGACATATCGATAAGCCACACCCAAGGATGAAATGTCCAAAATATCCATTTATGTTTGTATGTATCTATGCATGAAATCAGGTTACTTCAACACTAGATATCGGTCAGAGTCTTTGATACCCAACTTGGTGCATAAGGTATGGAATACATTGGTGAACTATGGCACTATTTCATCCATTTCCTGCGACAGTGTGGTCCATATTATATATAAGTCATCATAACCTCTAACATGGTAATATTGTTCCTTAATAACATCCCTAAAGGAACCCCAAGTGGTTGCAACTACAAATAATGTTGATCCCTTTGTTTCCTTTTTCTCACAGTAAGTATACCACCAATATTTGACATGGGGAATGGCCTTGAGGAGAAAAAATGTAATATTTTCTCTAACAGAAAATTTTTGGATAGAAAAATACCCTTCGAGAAGTTTGAACCAATTTTATACAACATTCACATCTATTTGACCTTCAAATGTAGTAATATCAAAATTGATTTGTACCTTGACGGGGGTAGCGCATCTGCTTGAGGTAGATGTGTTGCCTATTTGCAGTCGTCGAAGGATTTGTGCAAATTTATCCATCATCTCGTTCATTTTTCATGAGAGGGATTCCTCAAGAAATGTTTTAAAGGGATATCCTACCCCATCAGCTCTATTTGTTTCCCCCATGGGTAGTCATCGGGTTTGGTGAGGTCGGTCTTGCAAAGGCTCAACTAGTTCAAGTCCCAACTGCTTATACCCTGACCGTGTTGGGGACATGCATAGAGAAACAAATGTAGAGAAGACTGCTTTGATACCATTGATCCATATATTAAGGGATGAGATCCAAAAATCTTGAATTCCGAGAGAGGAGGAGAGAAAACATGCAAATCCTCTATGGAATTAATCACAAGAATGTTGATGAAAATCCATGAGTTAAATACACCACAAAATTATGAGAAAGAGAGAAAGAGTTGGATAAGAAGAATTCTATTAATATGAACCATTACATGTAATGAGGCCAATTTTAGGACCTCTTCTTCCCAATCTAAATTCTCTTCCTATTTCCTTTTCTATAAGGTGTCTTCTTGATGAAGTCAAATTTGAACAACTAACTCCATTTATTACATGTTCATCATTCTCCCTTTTACACTTATATGGATTTTGGTTTTCACATCCAAACTTAGACTATATGCCCCCCTAACATTCATATCACTTTTTGGAGGAGTTCTTCTTGGAGTATTATTTCTTATGTACTTATTTACTTTTGGAGAGAGTGCAGATCTTTGTTGACTAGAGTCAGTCTTTATCAGGTTCTTTTCTCTTTTAAAGGAGTTCTGAAGGGAATATGCAAAAGTATTTATATTTTTATCACTTTAATGTATTTCATATTTTAATCCTTTATTAGTTTATGCGTGATCATAACCCAGTCCAACCTTATTATTTGATGGTCTTTGACAGTTAAGGATGTCATCTGATATTTTTGAACTACTTTCAAAGTTTGAAAGTTTAGCTCCTTTTCCAAGTTTCCTTCTTAGAAGAACTATTTCAACCTCAACTTTTTCACATTTTTTTTCCTTGTCATTAAGTCGTTTACTTAAGATTTCTTAATTTCTTTTAGCTTCTTGTAGTTAAGTTTTTAAATCGACAATGATTTGTTTTGTTTTCTTGATGCTTTTTGAAACTTCTTCTTCTCTTGATTTTTGTTGTTCCTTATAATCTAACAATTGTTCCTTTAATGATTTGTTCTTCCTTGTATATATTCTTATTTCTTTGAGGGAACTACTGAGTTCTCCTTCAAGTTCAACTTCTCCTTCAAATTCTAGAATTTCTTCATTTTCATAATTATTATCTTCATTAGTTTCAGTTTGAGTTTCTATTCCCATAAATATAACCTTTGTATCATCATCTTCACTCATGTCATATGAGCTACTACCTTCTTTAGAATAATTTTTTTTCTTTTTCTTATAGAATTTCTTTTTCTATTGGGATTTTCTCTTTTTATGTTCATTTTTATTGTAATCTTCTTCATCATCATTATCTATCTCCTTGGGATAAGGACATTTGGAAGAAAAGTGTCTGATTTTTCTACAGTTTAATCATTTGGAAGGTAACTTCCCTTTGTATTTGCAATATTCTTTCTTAAGTTTCTTAATAAAGTTTTCTTCTCCTCATCGGATTGGTCTGAATTTATTTCATTCGATATATGCTCCTAGTTTTTAGTTACTTTTGGGAATTTGAACGATATTTCACCTTTGGAAGTTTTTTCTTGTTCAATTCTCATTTCATAAGTTGTGATAATCCCATGCAGTTCATCCATTGTGTATTTTTCACGATTCTCTCGATCTTCCAAGGTAGATACTTTGGGATCATATCTCATTGGGAGTGATATTACTACCTTTTGGACTACTATTTTGTCATCTAATTCTTCTCCTACTCCTCTAATTGTGTTGACAATTCCAACTACTCTTAGAAGATATTCTGCAATGTTTTCTTCTTCGTTCATATTGAAGATTTCAAACTGTCATATGTACGTTAGAAGATTTTATTACTTGAATTTGGAATCTCCTTTATAGATGATTTGTAGTTTGTTCCAAATATCTTTTTCTGATTTGCAATGCATGATTTTGACAAATACATTATTTTCTAATCCACCCAAAATTGCATTGACATCTCTTGAATTATCATTGCATAGTTTATTTGCAGTTGTTTCTATAGGAGAAGTTTCGGGTACATCATAACCCTTTATCACAGATATCGATATATCACATCCCAGTGACATTAGGTAACTTCTCATTCTTATACTCCAGAATCCATAGTGATCTCCTTTGAATAATGGATCTCTATTTGAGGATATCCCTTCTTGTTGATCCATTGTGGTTTGTTAGAATCTTCGTTCCAATGATTAGACAATGATGAAGGAAACCTCTTTGATACCAATTGTTGGAATATTGTTTAATACTTAGAGGAGGGTGAATAAATATTATCCTTGTTCAACAATTTAAAACCACTTAATTATTAATTCTATCAAATAAAAACAAATTATCAACAAGAAAGGTATAATACACATAATTTAAACATGGAAAACTGAACTTCACAATTATTCTTCTTATTTTCAATCAAGATTAGATTTAATTTATGATCTCCAACTCAAAGGAAACACCAATTCCCTGCTTTACTAGCAACAACTAGAAGGAGGATGCAAACCCCTAGATTTTACCAGCATCAACTGGAGGGAAGCACCATGTAACGACCCCTTCATCATGACTATGGGCGAAGAAGTGTTTTATTTATTTTTATTTTTTTAGAAGAAAGGAAAGATGGTGATGACAATAGAGTTAACCACACAACTGATGATGAACGCAAGCACACCGTCCAGGAAATAGGCTACTATGACTCCACGCACTAGCACAAGAGCAATTGGGCGAAGCATGCGTAAAACAATAAGGAGAGCGATTGTCCTCCCAACACAAACAAGACCATGCCAACAAGCTAAGGGACAACATCCCCCTCCCAACAATCGGCCTCGACGACCAATGACTAGCGCGAACCAACACATGAAGGTGTTCTTTCCATGTGCCAAGCAACTTACAACGCTCAACAACACTCTCACAGAAGGCACCAACTCCGGCCCAGTTATCATTCATTGCTATCCAATAGGGCATGCCATGAAACCCTCATCAGGAATCAGGCTGTCCCCAGGTGGTAGATGCGGCGACAAACCTAACGCTACCTAACCTATCTGGACCAAGGACTCAAGATGAAACCGACGTGCTAAAGGCCAAAATAACTGACAAGAAGACTATGCCTATGCCCCCTACAATGAGTAGACAAGATAGATGAAGACAACGCTTAACACATGCGCAATCCAAAAAATGACTCAATGAAATCCAAGAAGCCCTAAGGTTAATTAAGAGGTCTAGCCATGAAGGGTATACTATTGTAAGGTTACTAAAGACTTAAACATTATCAAGGGTGAACTAAACATAACTCAACAAACAACATGCTTTCCCTCATGGTACGTGTCCATTAAGTAAGTGAACTACTCAATCTTTAAAAGTGATCATGCACTGCTTCAATATCTAAACGACAAAGTTGTCCTAAAAGTCAAGTCCTAAATAATCCACAAATGTGAAGATAATATATCCCTTAAATCCTTGAGTACACTTGACTTAGTCTAATGTGATTATTCACATTACCTATTCAAGTTTGACCAAATAATTAGGTGATTGATGGAAAATTGGTCATCACTAAAGGGGTTGGATCTCAACCATGTAATTATTATATAAATTACCCTAAACTACTTTAATGTAAATAAATGTATGTCGTAGATAGTGATATCACATTATCATGCAAGTTGGATTCTCAATCTACATCACTACACAACAAATACTAGTAGGAATGGCCAGGATACTATGAGTAAATATCATTAATATCATCTAGTAGAATTTAGATCGGGTAAGATCAAAGAACAAAGAAATATAAATATTAGGCTAATTAATATGTGAATTGAAAAATATAATTTAACCAACAAAGTGTGTTAATGAATTAATTATTAACTCTGTAACCATCAACACAAATAAAACAACACTATGCAGAGAAAAAATTCAAATCAAATTGGGAACCTAACATTAGAGAACGTCTAAAGTGTACATATATCACTAGAACAAGGATTAAGCCACAAAGAATGGTGGTGATTAGAGATGATCTGGAGTATTATTAAGACTTACGTAATGAGAATGATTTTATAGAGCTCATTCTTTCAAACATTTGCAATAATTTAATATTCAAACGCAACCGTCAATAACGATTGCAATAATTTAATAATCAAATGCAATTGTCCTCCGTAGCCACCAAATTCACTGGAAATAGTAAAAAAAAAATAACAATAGTAATTAAAAGCAGTGTTGTCACACCACAGTCACTAAATTCGCTGGCAATAGTAAATAAAATCATAGTAGTAATTGAAAGAAATTTTGTTACACCACAGTGACCAAATTTGTGCCATAGACAATGCCATCAAGAACGCAATACGAAATTATAGGCATAACTTGCTACCAGTAGGAAAATTAAGGAAGTTGTTGGCATTGGGGGTTCATCAATAAGGAAGTTTCCCGTGAGGGAGTGAGGAAGACGTAGAGATAAGTGGAAAGTCAACCAGCAAAATAAAAATGAATGAAGACTTAATAAGCTGGAAAATCGTCAGTTATACTCTAGGCATCGATCGGGTCTTTAAGGAGGGAAAACGCCTAGCAAAATAAAAATGAAAAGTTTCCTGAAGAGGTGGTAATTCGCCAGTTAAATGCCTAGGAAACGATTATGTCCTTGCAGGTGGAAATTCGCCCAGCAGAAAAACAAACAAAATGTCGACTCAATAAGGGGAAAATCTCCTTCCAATAAATTATATGCATACGAAGGAAAGGAAATCTTAGTCCAAACAATGTAACAATCTAATCACTGAATGCAAACTCAATCTGCCATCCATTCAATGTATAAAATTGTTCTCATGTATAAACCCATTGACCTTAATGTTCAAAAACGCAGTCTCTAAAGAAATTTTGTGGTCAATTGATAGTATAATTTCACTTCCCATAAAAGTTAAAGAAACGCGGTCATAAAAACGCAGGGATTTCAACCCCAAAATCACCAAAAATGCAGACAGACCAAAAACATAGATATTGATAATTGCTAGGTTGCAGAGTTAGTATCGATACGCATGCGGTTCATCATTACACAAACACAGAGAGAAGAAAATCGTGTTGGAGGCATAGAATGTGGAAGAAGCTTTCACCATCAGGTTAACTAGTTTCAGAGGAAGAACGCAAGCTAAAAATCACCTTATACATAATGAAATTGTGGAGGAAAAAATTTCAGTCAGGGTAATAATTGCAAGACAAAATTAGGAAAGGAAATCTTATCCAAATAATGTAACAACTTAATCAGAACAAACCTAATCACTTAATCCATTCAATGTATAAAATTGTTCTCATGTATAAACCCATTGACCTTAATGTTCAAAAACGCAGTCTCTAAAGAAATTTTGTGGTCAATTGATAGTATAATTTCACTGCCCATAAAATGTTAAAGAAACGCTGTCATAAAAACACAGGGACTTCAACCACAAAATCACCAAAAATGCAGACAGACCAAAAACATAGATATTGATAATTGCTAGGTTGCAGAGTTAGTAATTTTAATGCATGGGTTCACTTCAATACACAACATATAGAGGCAGCAATCAGGTCAGAGGTATATAGAATGGAAGAAGCTTCTACCATCAGTTAACTAGTTTCAGAGGGAAGAACGGCTAAAAATCACTTATACATAAATGAAATTGTGAGGAAAAAAAATTTCAAATGTGGTATTAATTGCAAGACAAAATTTACCAGTTTGAAGGGAATAAAACTTCAGGGTAAGAGATAAGTATTTCATCCATCAAGACGTAAGTAAACATAGGGAAAATACAGTAGTAAAACACCGTCATTTGGTGGACACAATGCAATCCATAAGATTCAAATGTAGAAAGTAAAATGCAGAGAATAAAATTAGGGGGTAGGAGTGATAACCATGATGAAATTACTTAACACAAGTAGGTATGTATCGACTATCAATCATTCAAGGACAACCAACAGAGGTAGATTATTGACTCAGAACATCCTTCTCAAGCCATCATCCACGCATAGAAATGAAGGGCATTGAGATCCATAGGCTTATTAACATTGAAGTGATGACCGTAGATCAGGATCTTGGTTGACTGCTCAGGCGTGGAATGATGTGTTAGGGACGAAGGAAAAAAATAAACCACAAATCCCTGTAAACAATAAAGCTCAGATGGTCAAGACATGCAGGGTCAGGGACTTGGGAAATTATATCACATCAAGCTATACATGGAAAAATTTGATCTTATCAACTAGAATGTTATGAAACTACTCTTCCTTACCTAATTAAACATGCATAACTAAAAACATAAATCATACTAACAATCTACTATTGCAAAATAAGGGAAGCTTAATTGCTTCCCAACTGCCTCATTTGATTTGATGTCCCATCGGCTCAGGTAATTTGTCGACCATGAGACTTCACCTGGTAATTCTCCCCCGCCAACGCTTAGGTAATTTCTTCCCCTTTAGCCTCGGGTTACAAAGGGGCTTACGACACCATCCAGAGATCTAGCTTATCTCCCATCTCACTGGCACAGCTAATACTTCCTCACCCCTGAAAGGTATCCTAACCCACAAGCTTGCCGGGCCAAGTAGGATATTTCTGGCAGATAATGTTAAGCACAAACAAAAGAGATCCACTATCATTCTCCTTCCTCCATTATATAGATTTTCCAAGTCCCTTACTTTCCCAAACTCATTTTATTTACTGTTTAATAAATTAATTCATAAAAACCTTCCCCTTACAAGTGTCACCCATCCTCTTCATTCCTCCCAAAATTAATTTCTTGAATTAATTAATTACCCTTATTTCCCTGGCACCCACCTAGAGTCATTCCTAGAATCTCTCTTAGGTGTCCCCAAATTTTCTTATAGGTTTTAATGACTTTCTCCACCATTATTAAAATTCACTAGTCTACTTTGATTTAGAAGGTTCTTTAATGCCAGATACCTTACTAAGTTAGACTTTTATGATTTTCCTTGTGTTTCCCCTTTCTTTTGTGTTTCCTCTTTTCCTAGTTTCCAATTATTTTAGATTTCCCTTTTACCCCTTTTTATTTAAACTCAAAAGGTACGTGCAAAATCCTAATTTCTTTTCCTTTTCTTCTAATGAATAAAATTTAATTAGCATAACAAGTAAATCTATTATTTCCTTTTAAATTTTATCCAAATTGTTTTATAAATCAATTTAATTCGCTTACACCCTTCTTGTCATAAGATTAAAGAATATTATCATTATCATTTATATATATATATATATATTTAAAATAGATAAAAAATTTTATCACCAGAAAATTTAGACCTATAATCTTTATCTTCCTTAACACTTTTATTTGTCCCAATCCATCTAGGTTTATCCACCATTAATAACTATAGTTCCTTCAGTATGCACTACTTGTTCCAAGGGTGTCACTCGCCCTTTCCATTTTTCTTGTGTGTCGTTCCCTTCAGGACACACCACATACTCCAAGGGTTACACTCACTTTCCCCATTTTTCTTGCATTAACGGCTCTTCAGAGTGACCACGGTTCTTAAGGTGCCACTACCTCCTTGACCGAATTTGGTAGACATTAATAACCTCTGGAGTCAACACTGCTAGGTGATATTGTTGTAGACTAAAGGCCTCTAAGGAATACTTGATCATCTCTTATTGTGAACCCCTAGAATAACTATAGTGACTCTCAGAGTTTGCCTCACAAGATCGTAGGTCCTCTCAACTATGGTGTCAAGTATTATATAGCTCACACTACTTAATGGAGTGATAGTAGGATTTGGCAGGGCTGCTTCCACACCCCCCCCTCAACATCTCTGTGCACCGAGCGTGATCCTTCTACTCCACATGTGAGTCCTGTCGTTATCACAACCTCGTGACACAATCTAATCATGTCAGAAATATATTCATATCATATCATGTAATCAGATGCACTATTATCACATATAAAATAATCAAACTGGATTGTCTACTCCTCAATTGGATCCAAGTAGAAGTTCAAGGGGTTCCATTGATACCTCTGCATCCGGGGGTCCAAAATGTTGCACACTCAGTAAAACTAAGTTAGTAGCACCTCTCCACACAATGCAAGAAACAACATGACATCAACTCATAATGCCTCATAATAAAACCAAATTATTAATATCAGAAAAGTCCAGATTACTTGCAGCAAGTGTCCTCAAAGAATAATTCTCCTCGTATATAAGAGAGGGATGTTACATATACACCCTCTTGGTCTAAACTTTCGTCATTCCAATGGCTACAAGATAATGGTCAAAATAATGTATCGAGTATCATAGTCTATTCCATCAAACAAACATGGAAATCATATGATATCATATGTGCATCATCCTGTACACGAAAGTGTGGACTATAGTTGTTCCATTGGACCTTAACCTTATGTACCGTTTGATGTCATAGCTGTCAAACACAATGATCCGCATATTTAAGCATGTAGGGCATTTTCCTAATAGGCTACCCCCTTTGGTGAAAAGATGGAAAGAAGTGGGGTAAAAACCATCTACCCTAAGTTTGGGGTGTAAACGCACGTTTCATAAGCCATTGTGAAAATTGGGAAATAACTGCTTGCCTGGGGATCTAATGGGTCGGTTGGATCTCAGAGTACATCCCCTATCTCTAATGCTTAAAGAAAAGGGTAATCCATAATTAGTCACAAGACTTCAACGACTGGATTGGGAAGCCCATTCCAGGGCTATGGATTGATCTCCTGCACTTCCCTGGCTGCTCTCTACCTTTTAATGAATCTAAAGCTGGCTTGTTCTATAGCCCCCTAAACTCTAAAAACTTCTCACAATGCCTTTGTCTCCTCTCACACATCACTTTCCACCATGTGTCTCGGCCAACATTCTGGCTCTTACCTTTTTCCATTTCACTCCTGCACCTATCATCTCCTCGCTGTGGAGTTCCCTCCCTACATTCTTCCTTCTTTGGTTTCCACCTCCCCACAAGCCATTCCTTTCCTTTATCCTCCTCCCATGTGGCCTCTCTCATTAATCCATACACCCCACCTTGTGGCCATGTCCCTAATTCCCACTAACTACATTATGTGGCCTCCCTCACACCTTCCATGGCATACATCACCCCATCATCCTGCGTCATACTGCTTTTCACCACCGGTGTTTCTATCTCAAAGACTTCGTCTTTCCCACCCCTCATAGTGTTGATGCTTTACTTCCCATCGTAATTTCATCCATCTTCCATATGATTCCCTGCAAAGAATCCAATGGACAACAAAATCCAAAGGGAGGACTCACAAGCCACATTCTATAGGTGCAGAGTTGACCAAGCCATGCCTAATCCCGAGAAAGTAGTTATTGAGGCAATTGATGGTGGTTGGACATCATTCCACCATAAATATATACTGGAAAGGACAAAGATAGAGGCGCATTGTCACTATCCCTTCAGACATATGATCAAAGATCCTGATAGAAGATTGCATAAGGTCACTAACGCCTTCATGTTGTACTGACAGAGAAGCTCCTCGACATTAGGCATTGAACTCATGACGTGATCCTACCTTCAACGACTGGGTCAGTTCCAAGTATATCTAGGCATGTTTTCCATTTTTGTAGGCATCAATGGCAGAGCAAAGCTCCCGAATCGTAGCAAGCTTTTAAATAAAGCCTCCTGGTTCTCCTCAAGTTTAGAATGATTTTTTTGAGATTTCTTGTTTAATAGCAACTAGTCTCCTCCTTTTCTCCTAACTGAAGCCTCCTTGGGCATGGATGATCTAGTCTAGTGTTGTTGTAACTATATAATGCATGTTTGATTGTATTAGTTCCTTAACGCTTGAGGTTTACTTTGAAGTTTCCTCCTATCAGAGGATCCTATATCAGACTTTCACCTTTCTTTCTTTCTCACTTACTCTCACAACTATGCAAATTTATTGGCTTAAGTTAGATCAAGGCCTCACATGTCCTTTCTATTCTAACCCAGTTTTCTAAGTGAGCGATATCGTCCTAAGTTTACCTCCATTCTATCACCCCCTTTCAAACAAATCATGACAATAAACCTCATACCCCAGTTTACCTCACAGAATCCTGTGAGTGATCAGAGCTAATATCATGGCGCTGTTGAGGGGGATGAAGTTGGAAAATTTTCCCTAGGAGAGAATGACATTGAGCCTCCCATTCTAAAGGTGAATCAGGCATCATAGCCCTACAAGATTTCTACAGGCACTTGGTGAATCCATTGTGATGAATCCACCGTATTAACCCATTTATCTTAGTTGTATTTCCAGAGGTAGACACACACCTGGGTCCCATCCACAGCTAGTTCTTAGTCATGATTAAGGTTGGTTTCATTGACATGTCACAACCCTCGAAGAAAGCCCCACAGCACAAAGTTTTGGGTAATGGACCCAAGTTTTGTTGGATGTAAATATGACTCCACATTGGTTTTTCATGCTCTATAAGAAGCACATGGATGAACTCCAAAGTGATCCCCTTATGAAATAGCTTTAAGCATGGCCCTCAAGGGAAGACACTTTGTGGAGTAGAGAACCCATGATTAATTGTGGAATAAATGAGATGAAGGAAAGTGAATTTGTCAAGGAAAAATATCCTATATGGATAACTCTTGTCATGTCATTTCCGGTGGTATGTGGAACGTCACATAATTCCTCACGGTTAGAGAGTTATGGCCCTGAGAAGTTGGAGACCCCAGGTTTGGGTAATGGACCTAAGATTGTTTGATGGGTAATGACATGAGTTATGATATATTTTCAGATAATACTATTCTATATGGATAGTATGTGTCATGTCATTTTTGGTGGTATGTATAACGTCACATAAATCCTCACAGTTTGAGAGTTATGGGCTTACGAAGTTGGAGGACCCTCATATGTCATCTAGAAGCCCCAAAAGGTCAAAGTAGTCAAAGTGATTTAAGAGATTTTAAAAGGCAAATAATAAAGTGAAGTGATGAGTGTATTATAATTCAAAGTGAATACAAATTAAATTGTTTCAATAATAAATTTAATGGAGAAATTGGAAGTGGATCCAACCCTAAAATAAGGAAAGTGGGTTAAGTGACCTAGAAGATGTTTTTAAGGAAGCTACTTGGAGAGTATAAATAAGAGGCAAGGCTCTCTCATTTTAATCACACTTGAGAATATTGAATATGTATAGGTGTGTGAGGTAACCAAAGGATATCTAAGCCAAAATTCTGAGGAAAGTGAAGAAAAGAAGGTCGAAATGCAAGAAAGGATAAAAAACAATTGATGGTGCTTTCTAAGGTATGTTATTTACAGGTCATCTCACTATTTTCCCTATACCATTTTTTCTATAATGAGTCAGATCCTGAAATTGATATGCAAGTGATAAAACATATACAATCATCTGTGGTTAAAAATTCAACTTGTGGGTCATTGTATTTTTGGAGTTACACTCCATGGAAAATAGGGTTTGTGGCCAGTCCTGAAACTAGTCAAAATCAGGTGTTTCAGGTAAAAATGTCCTAACTTCTTCATACAAGATCCACATTCAGTGAGACCAAATGTGTTGGTTAGGGTACATTCTTTCATATTCTTTTTAATATTTTCAGATCATTTCATCAAATATATTGTGTGAGGCACGCTCTACAAGCTCTTTCTCTAGAATAAGTCATAATTCAACAAGGTATGCCATTTTTGCTATAAATCCTTTTCTGAGAGGTTCCAAGTAGTGAAACTTAGAGGAATTGCATAACACACACTGAAGAACATTTTATATCAGTTTCAAATCTTTATACATTACAGGTTCAATGTTATGATTACTTCAAGTTAGGGTTGTTGACTAATCCAAAACTAGACATGTGAGACTAAAGAAAAGTTTGATGAAAATGCTAGTCTCTTGTTTTTAAAGTTAAGGAAGGTTTGTAGGAATATGATCATATACACCACGTCTATTACAGAGCTACAAATCAGATTTGGATGATGAAATTGATGAGGTCTTTTGGTTGTGGTACATGTTAAGTACATGGTTGAGACAAGTAGTTGATGGGTTAGCGCACATACATGAGGTGTATAGTTGATGATATTGGTACTTATTGATGATTCATAGTTTATGAGTAGTTGAAACATGATTGGTACATACTTCGTACATGGTTGGATTCACTTTTTTATGGTACAGGTTGATTACAGGTTGGTGCATGGTTGATGCACTTGTTTATGGTACAAGTTGATTGCAGGTTGAGGTACAGGTTGATGCATGGTTGATGCATGTTTCATATTTATTGGTACAGGTTTACAACAGTATATCTCATAGTGATAGTGTGACATTGGTTCCATCATTCTACTTCTACTTCAGGGTGGCAGGACGGGGCAAGGATAGGTGGTTGTAGCCACCTTTCAGTTGTAG
>SNQJ01S0001203.1:0-27347 GCA_010110895.2 Picea sitchensis
ACACTAAAACAGACTCAATGAACAGTCTAGAAAGGCAAAAACATGAAACTTTGTGCTTCTCTATCCATGGTTGTAAACGTGTAATTTTTTTTCCCTGCCCCAAATATATTACAAGGCACAAAATATCATGCAATTGCATGGTCGTAGCTAAACGATTTCTGTTTTTTTGTGGCAATTTATCCAGATATGCTTCCACCGATGGAAATACATATTCTTTATCCTCTACACAGACTGATGTGCCCACGATACGATTTTTTGGTTTTCCGGGGCAAACTACCTAGACATGCTTCCAGACATCCAAATATAATCTTGCAAAAACTTTGTTGCACATATCATATCTCAAGCACAACACAAATTGTATCATGTGCACACCAGTCTATGTAGAGGAGAAAGAACATGTAATGTCATATCGACATATCTGACCATACATGGTTTATAAATGTAGCCTGCATACATATTCTTTATTCCAACAAAAAACAATGGATATTGCAATTTCACATGTAATCCTTGAACAATTTTGCATGCAACTATTTTCTTTCATTCCAGCAGTGAAGCACCAACAAAATCTCATAGAATAACAGATATTGGCCTCGACAGTCAGGGAAAATAACACAACTGCATGTCGACTCCTGGGTGTAGGGGATGAACACCGTAAAGCACCCCAAAAAACAATAATAATCCAAAAAAAAGGAAAAAAGAAAAGCTCCAACCACCGCCGCTGGACCCCAACCCTGCAAGGCCGAATCAAACAAAAGAAAACAACAAGCACCAAACCAGCGAGAGAGCACGAACATGCCGAACTGCACCCCAAGGGCCGTAAAGCGCAAACCCAAGCCAAACAAACAGAACCAACAACCCACGAACCAACGAACCAACAACAACCACCGAGATAGTAAACAACATATGTATCTCCAACGATTACGAAACTGCAGCCCAAGCACAGAAGGAACCAGAAACATACGAGGAACATGTGACTACAAATAAGCAAACATTCTTACTTGCAAACTGCAAACACTGAACAACAAACAAGCAATACAAAATGAAACTATGGCATCAAAACTTACTCCGAAACGATGAAATGTAGAAGCACAGGTCGAATCACGAGTGAAACAACAACAAGCAACAACCGAGAAACCAACGAAGAAGAAGCACTCACCGAACCAGTAAACAATGTATGTAGCTTCAACGATTACAAAATTGCATTGCAAGGGTAGAACAAGGATGAAACATATAATGGCTATTGAACTGGCGGTGGACAAAGAAGACTATGCAAATTCACTGTAACTGTATAAAAAATTTCAAGTAAAAATGTACTTCTAGAAGTGTATTTACATAAACATTTAAGGCTGTCATGCTATCTAAGGACCTTGCAGTATGCAAACATTTAAGCTGTCAGGGCTGTTGGAGGACATCACATCATGTAAACATTTAAGCTGTCAGGCCTATTGAGGCATCTCGAAATAAGTGTCAATACATTTCAACAAAAATACTTCCGACAAAGACGCTATAAACTTTGGAATTCTCAATCACTATAAAGCTTGGATATCAAAACATTTCAATATGATTAGTACATATCAAAACTTACGGATATATCCAGCTAGCAGAAAATGCTAATACAAACATTCAAACTAATGCTAGCATTAATCCACCTTCAAGCAATATAGAGGAAAAATATATGATTAAAAAATACTATATACGGGAAAAAGTTTGGATATGTTGCCATATAAAACATTGGGAATAATGAAGTCGTCAATAAGACCTCCAATCTCTTATCCAATCAGATCAATACATATATGGTACTTTTTATTATATAAAAATATATGGTTTTAATTCCATAGCTCCAACAATAGGTATTGTGAAAATATTTCGGGTCAAAGGACAAACTAATATGTAGTTAACGAATTATCGATCGCTATAGTCCCTCTATGCCTACGGGGACTAATAATAAACCAACGATTTTTACCCAACCACATGCATGATATTATACCAACGACATTTATCAAACCACATATAAGATATTACACCAACAACATATGCCATGTCATGAAATGAAATGGAAATATAACAATGTATCTTAAAAAGAATGTAATGTGCATATATATTCAAACAACATGCGTGATTTACATATGACAACAATGATCATGCAACAAAGATATGACATGAAACATAGATATTAATAACACGAACTGCAACAAATATACATCACGTAGCACTTAGACACAATACACAGTTTTAAATGGAGAGCCAAGGAACCATATATGTAATCCTGAATTAGATACGCAAGGAGAGAGACAAATTGTTGTCAATGGATCAAAGGGAAATTTGGATAATGGAAAGATGAATTGACATTATGCAACTAATAAGCAAATATTCAAAGGAAATGTTTGCTCAGAGATCGAATCATTGAATGAATGAGAGAAGATGCGGGGTGCAATCAATTGTTGGAGCAAAATTATTGCGTGGCTGGAAAGAGAATAGTAATAGCATGAAAATGCAAGGACAAATTACAGGAGTGGCATGGAAATTTGTAGCAATGGAAAAGATTGATATGAAACTAAACCATAGGGGTATCAATCTGAGGAATCGATTTACTGAAGTTATAAAATCATTGTAGGACTAAATTTAAGATGCAAATGAAAATAATCACACCAAGTTGAAAAATAAAATGCGATCTAAACTAGTCATTGAAAATCCATGGTGTTACCGGATCGAGGGGCCCTTCCTGACCTGGATGGTGCACCTGGAAAAGTGAACTTAGTCCAAGAGGTTGCTCAAAATATCAACAATAATCAGTTCCTCATTAAAATCAAACTCCAGATTACAAAGTATTGATGCTCAACTCTCTCTCTCTCTGAAGACAGTGAAATAATAACAATTTCTTCGAGTCCCCCCATCACAGAATAAAGATAGTTTCTACAAAAAAACCCTCAATAATATCGAGGGAAACCTAGTCCCTATCCCTACTGTAAATTTGGTGAATACAACATGAAAATCAAACTGGGCTCGATTCTTCATAATTGTTCTATACAATCTTAGTAAAAGTTACAACAATCAAATCATATCAAATCTCGTATGCTATTCATATGACATGCATATGAATAACATTTTCAATATCGCAAATCTCAGATGACCTCGAACCCATATGGAACAATATGAGGCAGGAACGTTGACTGATCTTAAGCCCATTCTTCAAAATCTATGTGGAAGTATATTTATAAGCCAAATATTTGACGTTTAAATCAAAACCCATCAAATCTGGGCACAATCATGGAATTTGTGAAAATATCAATTGAAGAACCATCCATAACTTTCAAACCGTTCCTTTTAGAAAAAGGTATAGGTGAGACTCAATTTGTCTTACTCGGAACAATACCCATGTTCGAGATTCTTCACATTGATCTTCATTTACATGAAAATCGAGGCCAAAGTTGATTGTCTCAGACTTTTGTTGATTTTGGCTGAATTATTTCCCCTAAGATGGAGGTCCACACGTGCAAATTGGGAATGATCGTAACCATGTGGCAACATGTCGATGCTGCTATAGAGAAAACCCATGTTCCCAAATTTTTCCTAGAAATGCGCAAGTATGTCAAACAGTGACGGGTATCAAAATGGCATTGATGGTGTAGGGATGTTGAATTGTAGTAATGATACATGAATGTTGATAATGCYGGTACAAGATTCACACTTCATAAACAATCATCAGTAAGACCATGATATAGTCATCTTTTAATCACTAAAAACATAGAAAAATGATGTATTAACCACATTGGATATATAATGAAAAATGATAACGCTTAATATGTATTAGCAACGAAATGCGAAAAATGGTTTAAGAATAACAATTTTATTGGGCGGAAAAATATGACAAAAATGGAGCTCAACAATGACCAAACTCTTCCACATCAAGATTCAGGTCAAGAAGATCAATATAGATGTTTGTTTAACTTTGGGTCACAAGCTAATCTAATAGCAGTAGATCTGGTCAACAAGATTGGATTGGAGGTTCACAATCATCCTAATCCGTATCCATTGGGTTGGGTAAACAAGGATGCAAAGTTCAAGGTAACAAAGCAATGCAAGATTAAATTTGTTTTAAGTGTTGATTTTAGAGATGAAGTAGAATTGGACGTAGTACCATTGGATATATACAGAGTAGTGTTTGGAATCTCCTACATATATATGAGGGATGTTATCATCAAGCAGATATCCAACTAGTACCGCCTTATCAAGGATGAGAAATCCTTCATCATCAACGTGGACAAAGAAAAATATAAAATTTCACTAGTAAGTGCCAATCAAGCTAAGAAATTGATCAATTCTAGCAAGAAATATGTTTTACTTTTTTTAAGGGAAAACCAATCTGGTGAAGAGTCATTAAAAGTAAAGACAACCCTGGAAGGGTATGCTAAGGAGTAGAAACATGAATTGGAGAAGTTGCTAGAGGAATACATGGGAGTGTTGTAGGATCCTAAAGGGATACCACCTAAGAGGGAAGTGGATCACAAAATCCAATTATTTCCAGACTTCCCCTTACTGAATTTTGGGTTGTATAAACAATTTGTTTTGGAAGCAAACATAGTAAAGAAGCAGTTGTAGCAAGTGTTGCAGTAGGGTGTGATTCGACCAAGTACCTCACCTTGTGGGTCACCCATTATAATTGTTCTCAAGAAGGATGGGACTTGGAGAATACGTATCGATTACATGGCATTGAACATGATTACAATAAAGAATCAATACCCTCTACCTAGGATCGATGATCTGTTGGACCTTCTGTAGCATACCAAGTACTTCACTAAGTTGGATTTGAAATTGGGATATCACCATGTATGAGTCAAAGAAGAAGATGCCTATAATATTTCCTTCAATACAAGGAAAGGTTTGTATGAGTGGTTGGTTATGCCATCTAGTTTATGCAACACACCAACTATATTTATGAGACAAATGAATGATGTTTTACGCCCTTTTTTTTTACATGTGATTCATGACACCGAAGATCGATACTCGCTACATCCNTGAAATACACGAGAGAACATGGGGAGGTCGAGAATTTTCACAATATCAGAGGCTCAACAACAAGAGTATCATGTAGACCCATTTAAGGGCATCACTTGTCACTTACAAGGAATTGAACCTGGGTGGGGAGGGTAACAACCATTTCTCCCAACCACCCAAGCTACATCCAATGGACAATTATGTTTTATTCCCTTATCTAGATTCATTTGTTATCATCTATTTGGATGATATACTGGTTTATAGAGCTACATGGGAGGAACACATCTCACATCTTATGCAGGTGTTAGAGACCCTGAAGAAGCACAAATAGTTGGCCAATGTCAAGAAATGTGAGTTTTCTCAACATCCTTTGGTGTATCTGGGGCATGTGATCAGTGGAGGCGAGATCAAGATAGATCCCGCCAAGATGGAGGCCATCATGAAATTTCTAGTTCCTACAATTTTCACTGAAGTTGGGAGCTTTGTTGAGGCATCAAATTACTTGCGGAAGTTCATATCTTTATTTTCAATAGTAGTTGAACCACTCCACACCATAAAAACGAGTGGTAAGATTTTCCAGAGGGGGAAGAATCAACATAAGGTTTTTGATGAGATATAAATAAAGATTAGTCAAGCACCAATGCTTGTGCTTGCAAACTTGCATAATCCCTTGAAAGTGGAGATAGATTCAAGTGGGTATGTCATGGGAGCAGTCTTGATGTAGGGAGGAAGGCATGTCTGCTATCATTCTGAAGTATTTCATGGGGCAATCCTCAACTACCCTACCTACAACAAGGAGCTCTATTCCTTGGTACAAGCTGTCAAAAAGCGAAAGCACTATGTGATGGGAAAGGAGACCATCATCCACATAGATCACCGACCACTCCAGTATTTGTAGGCCCAAAGTAAGTTACAGGAAACCAAACACTACAAATGGATGGGATTCTTACAACAATTTCATTTGGTCATAAAGTATAAGATGGGTAGCACAAACAAGTTGGTAGACATGCTTTCACGACCACCCACATCCAAGATTACAAATTTGGGAACTCTGATGAACATGTAACCTTTTACCCATGATGCATACAAAGAAGTATACATAGAAGATGAGGACTTCAAGGAGGCATTTCAATAGCTACAGGGCCAACTTCATATAGAAGAAGGTGACAACAATGATAACTATCATTTCCAAAATGGTTTACTCTACAAGCTTGACAAGGTTTGTGTCCCTAAAGGTGAATGATTGTAGCTTATCAGAGAGGCTCATACCTCCAAGGTTGTAGGAAACTTTGGTGTTGGGAAGATAGTTGAAAACTTACAAAGGTATGTATACCGACCCAGAATGAAAGAATATGTAGCACAATGTATTAGAGGATGTATACTTTGTTGTACCACCAAGCCCAGTAATAGGAAGCAAGGTCTATACCATCCCTTGCCTGTACCCACTCGACCTTGGGAAGGTATTTCCATTTATTTTATGGGAGGTTTACCAACAATCAAGAAGGGGCATGACTATATATTTCTGGTAGATTACGGGATCAACAAAATGTTCATTCTCATGCCTTATAAAAATCCATCAAGGGACATGAACCATCAAAATTATTCTTTGAACAAGTCTGGGTGCACTCTACGATACCAAGGAGCATCATCTCAAGCAGGGACACCAAATGTCTTAGTGCCTTTTGGAATACATTAAGGGAGAAGATTTACACTAATATCACAAGTTCTACAACATTCCATCCATAGAGATATGGGAAGACACAAGTAGTTAACAGGACTTTGGTGCAACTTTTGAGGGGTTGCAATCAATTTCATCTGAAGACCTAGAATGAAAATCTAATCTATATACAACACTCTTATAACATAGTAGTCCACACTTCTACTGGTAAGTCACCCTTTGAAACTTGCTTTGGATATTTGTCATCTTCACCCTTAGAGGTTGTATATGGATAACAAGGAGGAGTGAGGGAGGGCCTCACAAAACATGCATTAAAAGAATAAAAAAATGTTGAGAATATCAATAGATCCATTTGAAAGTACATGATATCCTAAAGAAGTCATAGGAAAAGTACAAGGCTAGACATGACCAAAATAAAATGAAGAGAACATTCATAGTGGGAGTCATAGTATGGTTACAGATGAATACATAAATACTACGGGGTATTGATAAGAAGATCAAGGCTCTGCGGTATGGTCCTTTTGAGGTATTGTAAAGGTGGGAGATAGCACCTACGTCAGACTCGGTCTACCCCCATAAATGTGCATTTACTCAATAGTGAGTGTGGAGAATCTCAAACTCTATGAGCCTTCCATTTTGGATTAGGAGGACGAGTAGGTTCTACCTTGCATAGAGAACTTAGAATGGGATGCTCAGGAAAAGTTGGAAGAGGACACAATTTTGCAGAAGAGGTCTAGAACTACAACACAAGGGAAACATGACCTTTGGTAGATTGGGTTGAAGGGACAACTTCCAGGCAAAGAAAAGTGGTACTCCAGGGAGAAGGTAAAGGGAAATTTTCCTCACCTCATCCAGTAAATATTTTGGGGACCAAAATCCTCCCTAAAAGGGGAGGTATGATCCATATTGGATCATTATATTACTTGTCATCTATCTCGATGCTTTATGGGTGAWTTTTTTTTGGAGGAATCAACTTGCAGAGCCATTTTAGAGGTTGGTCCAAATTTGGAAATTTGGGTCCAAAAAACCATTTGAAATATTTCAGAGCCATTTTGAGTCATCAAACGACACCTTTTTAWGGTATAAACCTKKCATCGTCTATATTCTACACACCGATACCTTTCCAACAATGCAAGAATCACCTCAATCAGAGTTTGTATGCGAATGTTATACCTCCCGCGAGTTGACCTATYRTATTGGTCACCATGGTACGAGTGGGTTTCATGTCAACCCCTATTACTTAAACATGCGAGGATAGCCAAATAGTGGATTTTCTAGAACATCCTAGAAGGTCCAAACCCAATCACTAATTGAGGGTTGAGGAAGTCAAAACTCTAACCCTAGATGACTATCGGGCTACTAAGAGGAGAAGGGGTTCCATTCTATGTTATTGTATTTTGTTCCATAGAAGAGAATAACAACTGGGAGTGGGAAATTAAAGAGCATAATAGAGGGGGTTAATGTTCTATAACAACTTATAGGCCACAAGTCTCAAGTAACTCCATAGAGAGTTCCTTCTCCTTTGTACTTGCATTATTTCCATGCAAGAGAAAAGAGAGCAGAGAAACCTCACCCTCTAGCTATATTTTCTACCATAAGGGTTTCCTATAGAAAATATTTCTATTTTTTTGTAGATGGTGTGTGATTGTATTTAAATCTTCTCTATTTTCCAAATTTTATCTATTTCATGCATAAACAGAAAATCAATAACTGAATATTTTGGAATCTAAAGGAATTTTAACCTTCATAGTGTAGATTTTAGTTTTATTTATCAGATTTGTTGTGACGAAAATTTCCAGTGGAATATCCATGACAGTTTGTAGATCAAAGATGATGACCCTAGTATTGAAGAATACATAAAAAATAGGAAGTAATTATTAGAAAAGCATTGGAAATTTTGGATAAATTGTATTTTAGTAGGTGATGTGACCATTTGGTGGAAGTTGCTTAACCATAACGAGATGATGGCACTCTTCAATGAACAAATTAAAAAAGTATTTTTAGAAAGGTGGTCTCATGTTGGGAAAAAGGATGAAGAGAGCACCAATGATTTAGTTTCAGGTGGAAACTCTATATTACAGGTTCATGGATGTATTCATAAAGAAAAGGTTTTCTATTAACCCTAGTTTCCAACAAAATTTAATCAATGTTCATTTGGTTAACATATTGAAAGTTCTTGCAAAACATATCCAAAGCACACAAGATGAGGGTGGGATTGTTCAATTTTTTAAATATTTGAAGCATTCCATCGATAAATATGTGTTGCATTCTAATTTTCATGCCATATATATGAATGATGTTGATTTTATTCTTGGATATTCTTGGATAGAATCAGTTGGTATAGTTAATGTTAATGTGCAAAATAAGTTTTTGAAGCTATGGTACAAGAAAAATTAAATTAAATTGTAGGACATTTCTCCTACTAAGAAAGAAGGGCCCAAGGGGGTAGTAGAGGAAGTTTTGGATGTGAAACAAATTGCAGTACCTAATGACACATCAAACAAAGAGACTGGGATTGATTCATAAGAAGAGCCTCCATACGCACTTGAAGAAATTCCACAAGAAGGGAATAAACAAGAAATAAGTTAAGGAGCTAAATTTCTCAAAGGAACCACATATTGAAGAAGTCCAAGCTAGAAAAACCAATATCTAAGGATGATGTATATCACCACCCACAACACCTAGAAAAGGAACAATCATCAAGGTAAGGGAATTGACATAAACAAACTTATTATGGACAAACATGGCACCATAAAGGCAACCGGTGGAGATGCACATAGAGGCATGACAACTTTGCATGGACATATCAAAGTAGCACACCAAGGAGCAATCATATTCCAAATCAAAGTGGCATGGAAGCAATTGGAACCCATGTTCACATTTCACTATGTTAGGATATTTAGACACTTAAGAGTTAGTTAATATCAACTTGGTCTAATGTGTCGTTAGGTTAAAGTGTGTTTCTTTAGTATGCATTTGTAGTTAGGAAATCCGACAGTTACGATATGTTCCCAACATAGAGTGATTCAATGGTCCATGATCTCTATTTAAAGAGCACAAAGGGTCATTTTCCGATGATCGATTGTGAGAAACTCTCTTGTAAATCTCTATGTAATATTTTCTTTTGCATTAATAAATTGCTCCAAGTGGCCACGTTGGATGGGGTCATGAATGTTTCCCCGTAGGGGTTTTACCACATAAAAACATCAGTGTGTTGATCTTTGATCTGGATGTGTGAGTGGTTATTGAAGGTGTTCATCCGAGTCTATTGAAATACATGTGTTTTCAAATACACTAGGATGGATGGATGCTCGTGCTTGGTACAAACTAGTTACATTGCTTAGCAGATCATATTGTATGGTTTCTTCCCATGTTTCAAGGACAAAACATGCGAATGGGGATGGAATGTAGTATACCTACGGAGATACCCAAGGGGATTAACAAAAGTTAGGTAGCTATGTATTGTTATATATGGAGGTCATTTCTAGTAAATAAGGCCCATGTAATAATGTGAACACAATGAAAGTAAGAATGCTTACTAGAAGGTTCCACCTACTAGAATGTTCATTCTCTAGAATGTTCCTAGGAGGTAATTGAATGTAAGAAGGCTTACTAGAAGGTTCCACCTACTAGAATGTTCCTAGGAGGTCAATGAATGTAAGAATATAAAGAAGCATAAGTGATGTAATGGAGCATGGTGAAGAATATTGTAATTGATAAGTAAGGATTGCTTGAGGAGTGTTTCCTTCCCTAAGTAATAGTTAATGGTGTTACCCTACCTCAAGGGTTTTCTCTACAATTCTCATATTGATTATTTTGTGTGAATGATTTGGTTTCTTGTTGAAGTTAATGATTTCTCTTCTAGATTATATCTTCATATATGAGGTAGATAATATTTTCATATCTCCAGTGTCTATTGTTGGGGAGGAAGACTTTATAGGAAAATGGGGTGTAGGTGGCCCATTATTGGATCTATCACTCTCTTAAAAAAAGGATAGATCCTTTTATGATTTTTAATCAATTTTTTCGAGGTTAGGAAGAGGGATATTGGTTGATGGGACAAAATATTTTATTTGGAAGGTATCATAGGTGTCTTCGGGCATAACTCTTAGTTCTAATTGAACTTTGGCATTGGTGATGGTAAAGTTCATGGTTTTTTGTCCAATAATGTGAGGGGTGAGGCTTTGGGGTTTTCAGGTGATGGTAATGCATAAGCCACTATTATGGTTTCATGTACTCCCATAGCTCATCCCATTATGCACAATCATAAGATTGAGGAGGGGTCTCAGTTTTCTAGTGTTGAGGGTAATCAAGATTTGTTGAATGAGCCAAAAGGCATAAGGGTTGAAGGCCATAATTGTGAGATTTCATTCGTGCAAGGTTGAGACCTGGTAAAGGGGTTGTCTCTATGCATTGTGAGTTAGATGACACATAACTTGACGAGAGAGGTGGAAGTTACTTAGAAAGTGTCAAAGGAGGGTGAAGTGCACCCAAGTGTTGTTAGTACAAGAGCCAAGGAATGAAGTGGAAGTTGAAATCTATTTTAAGTGAGTAGAGGTGGTTCTATAATTTTGGAAGGATCCTCAGGTGCTTAGGGTGGTAGACAGAGCGAAGGGATACATAATCCATTGGTTGATAATAGAGGAGAAAAAAAGAAACATAGGAGTATCAAGCAAAAGGGTTGTTTAGTGAAGCTTGTGCTTGTAGAAGATGCCAATATGCATGAGGTAGTGGGATCCATCATCACAAGCAATTGTTGGTAATTTCTTTGGACAAAGGATGAACACGTAGACTTTGAAGGTGTGTGCATATTAGGCTTGGGTTCCATTTGTAGGGTACATGTTGAAGTTTTATATCCTTGCATGAGGTAGGACAAGGTTTATATTTCAATATACAGAGGATTCAAAGAGGGTTTTGCCAAATTCATGGAAATGGGATTCCACTCCATTGTTCTTGAAATAGTGGACACCCTTATTTGGTGATTTCTTTGAGAGAGTGGATTTTACACCCGAATGTGTGACATTATCGGGATTTCCACTTGAGTTTCAATTTCTAGAGGTGATGAAGGAAATTGGAGGTGATCTTGGAAGGTTCATTGAAGTGGATATGTGTTTTCTTAAATTAGGTACTATGTATATGGAGAATATTTTAGTAGGGATAGACCCAATGGAAGCTCTAGAAGTTGAAATGACCTTGTAGAAGGGAAGAAACTTTATTTCTTAGTCATTGGACTATGTTGGGATCCATTTTAGATATGCAAGATGCCATTGTTATGGGAATTTGACACCGAACCATGGTTTTCCTTTTCAGAAAAGGGAATGGATTGGGAAGGATCCTTCTGTGGGGTATGCAAAAGTATCTAACAAGTTGTTGAAGGGCCGATTAGAGGAAAATATACCCATTACTAAAAATAAAGTGACAGAGAAGAAATTATCAGAGGGTCAGTTGGTAGAGTTGAGGAAGTTTATGATTTGGGGGTTATCAGTGAAAACATTAGTTTAGTTTCTTAGGAGGCTTCGTCAGAGCCAATTGAAGCAAATGGATCCCATCATTGATAGTCCATTAGTTTTGATCCCATCATAGGAAGAACTTGGTAAGTCTATTGAATACCTTCTTTCTTTAAACTTATATTCTCCTTTAAAAAAAGGCATAGATTTGGGTTCTTATCACTTTGTGGATTTGGATTATGTGGTCAATAAAGGTAGAGGTTTACCTATTTGGGGGTTAATGTTGTAAAGGATCATTCTCAGTTGATTATTGGGAACATGGCTATATCTGTGGGGGAGCTTAAGTTAGATGGTGTTTTTTCAGCCAGGTGGGATACAAGAGGTTTAGAGGTTGGAGGGCTTTCAAATTGTATTGAATGAATATTAGATGATCTCCCCAAATACAACTTGAGGCCTAGGAAAGAGTGCCTTGGCGATGCAAAGGGGAGCATTGATGGAGGTCCAGGTATTTTTTAAGGAAAAAAAGATAATGGGGTTAGATCGAGGAAGAAGATGCAATCACTCTATTGCATAAGATAAGGCCTATTGTGAAGTTCTGTTTGGTAAGCAACAATCTTAGTTTGGGGTTATTGGAGAAAATAATACCCCCGTGGTGGGTGGATCATGATCTATCTTTCATTGAATTGTCCTATTTTTCTCTAACATCTACTCTTTTTATTCATGTTTGGGAATAGTGTTATTTTCCCAAGAATGGGTAAAGAGTATACTGTCATAGACATCCATGGCCCCTTCAATGAAAATTCATCTTATTGGGAGAATAACTTCAGGATGGATTGGATTAGACAATCAAATCTCATCCTAGGAGGGAATATCAATTGCTCTTCGGGGAGGTGTAAAATATGGGGTTGTGCAGCTTACATTGACACTTTGATTGATTTATTTATTAGAAGGTTTGAAGAGGTTGGTTTATATGTTATAGAACCTACAAAGTTGAGGCCAACCTAGAGTAATAAGCAAGTGGAGGAGGAGAGAATTCCAAAAAGGTTATATAGGTTCCTTGTGTTAGAAGTAGTTATTAACAATTAGGAAAGAAGAGGTAATGGGTTGTTTCAGGAGGTGAATTTGGTTATTTTCCCATGCTCTTAGAACTAGCTTATGTTAGTAGGAACCCTTCAATCCCCTTTAAATTCAATCACAATTGGTTAGAGGAGGATTATTTTTTTAATATGATAAAATATTGTGGGTTCCTTATGAGGGGTCTATAATTCAAGGAAAAATTTAAAAAGGGTTAAGCAAGTAGTAGTGTCTTGAGCACATTTAAAGAAATTTAAAGAGGATAAAGAGATTGTGGTTGTGGAAGTTGAGCTAGAGGATATCTATCTATAAGAGATGTTTTATTTCCTTGATGAGGAGTTACAAAATAAGGTAAAGCAATTGGAACAAAGGAAAAGGAAAATTTTGGATGATAAAGAAGTTTCTTGGAGACTTAAGAGTATATCACTTTGGCTCTCTAAGGGAGATGAACATACTAAGTATTTTCATCAGTTTGCAAACTATGGGAGGAATGTGTTGAGGCCTCAACCCCCTCACATAATTTTTTCTCCTCATCTTGGAAACCATTCCTATAAGACAAGAAATTGGGACCCCCCTATTACTCTTTTTGCTACTATCAACTCTCAGATCTCTTGCTTGTAAAATTGCTTTGCTTTGCACTTCACAAATTTCATTTAGACACTTAAAATTAGTTTACTTATTCACTTGACTTGATCATTTATAAAAAAATTGAGATGTTTGTTGCCCGCTTACACAGGGCATATTGGCAGGAAATTCACTTTGTCCACCGAAACATGGCATATCATTGGCAAATCCATTTTGCTCGCCAATATCTATGCAGGAAATTCACTTTGTCCACTGACACAGAGCGTATTGACAACAAATCCATTTTGCTCATCGATACATCAGTAGGAAATTCAGGTTGTCCATTGACACATGGTATATCAACAAGGCATTTACATCTTGAGGCTCCTCCTAAATTCTTCCAACACAGATCCTTTAATTGCTCTGCCCATTGGCCAGGTTCTTTTGATTTTCAATGGTTAAGAATTTCACATTTGATTGGATGACTGATGTCTAATTTCCTACTGATTTTGAGCTATGTCATGTTACACAATTGATTGCGTGTTATAATAAGCCTGGGAAGTTTGTTGTGTCCCAAACATATTTCGTTTCGCCTATCATATCCACATGTGTTTTGCGCCTCTTGCTTCCTTGATTAACCATGACCATGAAAGTGACATTTATTGTTATGTAGGTTGTTTGTAACATCTATAAGACATAGGCTGGATCTGAATTGCATCTGCAAGAAGAATTGGTACTCCTATCACATAATCAATATCAAGTACTCCAAATGTCAGATGGATGTTTTCAAGAGATAATATTTCTCAGCCACTAATGGATGACCTCAGTTCAAACGAAGCAGTGGAAAGAAGGGGGCCTGGAATTTTATTAAAAATGCCTTTGCTTGAAATTTTGGGTATTGGTCCAAGCATAATTTTCACCTCTGAAACATGCCAACTACATGTTTTGCGGGATTACAAATCCAACACCATTGATAATATTGAAATTCGAGGTCCATACTTGCCAAAATGATTACCATGGATTTTCCATCAAGCGACCCTCATTAACCGTGAATTTTCTATTACGTATGAATGAATCGACAAATCCTCTCACTAGAAATCTCTCCCTGTTCTCTCCGCATTGCAAAAACCAACACCTCAACCATAATTCATATGAGCAAGTTATGGACCTTTGAAGTTAGGTTAGGTTATGTTAAAACCCCTCATTTGACATCGTTAAGTGTCTTTAATCCATGCCACCACACAATATTATATTAAAAAATGTTTTTTTTAATGAAAATTATTTTGAAATATTTGAATATTTTAAAAAAGTTAAATTTAAATAATAAAAAAAATATGTTTTTAAAACAAAGTTTATATAAAATAATATAAAAAAGGGAAGATTCATTATTCATAGGGTTTAAAAAAATGGTCTAAAATGTTGTTAAGACATAAATGTATAAACCTTGATTTGGGTTCCCACCGAAGGAAGCATGCCAAGCCCTAGGACACATGAGACCATGTGTCTGGCGGGAATGCAAATCCATGCCCCACCTGGATCCTCCTCAGTGCCCCCTTATGCATACAATTAATATGATTAATTGGGTTATAAATTGGTCAATTTTTGCACTAAAATTGACAGAAATGGACAAGGAAGAAGGCATCACTGAGAAGCTTAGCAAATATTTTTGCACAAGCAAAGGAAGCAATTAATATCGCCTCGACTCTAGTCATACGTGGGTTCACCTAGTGATGGAGACAATCCATGGTAAATTCACATAACTACAACTCAATACAACTCCATATAGAACATCAATGCATTCAATTTGTTTTAATGTCAAGGGTATGCAACCTAGGTGCCATCCACTTTCACATTTGGATGGTCCTCAGTGTGATCTAGGTCTTCAATCAAGGGTTAGTGACCGAAGGGGCTGGAGCAATTAGATTAGGCACTCATTCTCTTGGCACGCAGATGATAGTGACTACAGGTGTGAAGAGAAGAATAAAGGTTGAGCTGGAGGTAGAGGGAGATTCCCATGACCAAGCTTTCCATTCCCTCAGGCTCAACATGATGCAATTGGGGAAATAAAGTCTTCACTGCTCACACCCCTCCAACAACTAGAGAAGATTTGGACATTTTGGAAGCAGATGTTCATCAGGAAAGACAAACAACCCCAGAAAATGAGGTTGATGCTACAATTGTGGCTTGGATCCCAGACATTGAGTCTTCACGGTCAAGGGAGACAAAGTACTATAGAAAAAATGATCTATATTGGCATATGAAGTCATTCATTATACAATCATTTCACCTTCCCCCCTTTGCAAGAATAATAACCTGGTTTTTATAATGTTTACCCAACCCAAGTCGAATTCTCCAGTGACAAAAAAATCAGATTCTCCATTACGAATCTGTTACATGATAAAAACGTCAAAATAACAATTCTGGGAAAAACAATTCATAAAATTGTTGATATCTGCAAAAATATTTGATTGTTTGCAAAAGGGTTTTACAGTAAGCCAAATTGGCATCTTTAGAAAATGGGTTTTGAACGGTTTCCTGAAATTCTCAACGGTTTGCTTAGAAATGTATCCTGAAGTTCGCCTTCTGTAAACTGACGGAAATGCTTGACTTTATCTTCTTGATCCTTATAGCAAGGATCTGCCAAATTAAGACACGATTTTCCAGTGTTGTTGGATTTACGTCTTCATGCACATGATATCCATGGATTCTCCCAAAATTACCAGAGTTTGTTTCTTCGAAGTATACTAAAATAATCCAAAGATCTGACCAACTGACTATAATGAGAACCTTCGATTTGTAATTCAATTTTCTAGACCATTGTCCATTTTCCAAGCTTTCATGAAAATCAACGAATATAGCCAATACATAACCAAAATACCATAAAAATAGAACATATATAGAATCTATGATTCTGTAGTTGTTCTTTTAAAAATAAACTTTAAACAAGCCAGAACGAAATTCATATCTCAAAAAGAAAATATCCTTGAACAAGATACTATTCATGATCCTAATGATTAACAAACAAGACCTTTAAGATTTGATAACACAATTTTTTTGACTCCAGATGCATTGGCTTTTCTATCATATTCTTGTTCTTTACTTCCCGATTTCTCTCTCATATTTACTGATTAAATTTCTATTTTCCATCCAGGTGGGCGGTCTTACAAACATCAGCCAGTGCTCTGAATATGGATATGGTTCATGTTCTCATACACATTGGGATTACATGTTTGAATCTTCACAAAGTTTGACCTTGAGAATCTGAGGTAACAACAATTTTAACATGGGAAGACTTAATAATTATATGGGTGCCCGATCACTGTGGTTTCTCCTCTGATCCATACGTTTTCCTGTCCCTAAATTGATCCATCAATAGCACACATATGTAACAAGCACAACGATTCTTCGAGGCTAATCATGTTTTCAATGGGCATGATACTTGCGAAGATAATGTCGAGACCAAAGTCCATAATGAAGAAATACTAACAATCATTTCGAATAATAAGCAATTCATGTAACAACAAATATCATGACTCTAGTTATGACACACCAAGTCTTTGATTATTCATTTGAGGTCAATTTTGTGGCTCGGTAGTAATCATGACATAGAGCAAACAAAAATCATAAAATAAGAGTTATAGCAAAACTTTAACCTTATAATAATTTTGAACTAGGAAGTTCTTTCGTCAATATAGAAGTCATTAAAAAATGAATGAAGTCAAAATCTTGTTTGAATTTCATGTTGGAATTCATGAAATTCAAACCGATAAATACGAAAGGAGACAACATCAAGGTCACTCTAAAAAAAATGCAAACCATTCAAATCCAATCAAATCAAAGGGAAATAGATGAGGGATGCAAATAAAACTAAAGGGACCCTAATTTACAATCAAAACATGGTGAAGAATTAGGGGGGTTTTTTATCACCACAACACGACCTTGAATAACCCATTGTTGGAGCTGATTGTCATACTCCATATTGCTAGAGCTCGTTGCCACTAGAATTTCTTCAATAGGAGGTAAGTTAACAGTTTCAAACTTCACTTGGGTATCCCTTTAGTCTTGAGGCCCCATTTATGAACATGGATTCTTAAGCAAGGGCTCTAAGGTGGTTATGGTTTATTGTTCTATCTTGTGATTTTAGATAGGGATGAACTTCGGTTGGGCTATAGGATCATAAGGATCTATGGTAGCTAGTGCATCTTTGTTGGCCCACCACATTTTATTTTCCTTCCTAACTATCTCAAGGGGTCACAATAGTCCAAGGGCTAAACAATATTGAACCATGAGGGATATTGAATAGTTGTATGTGAGGTGCTAACAGTAGGTGTGCTAGGCACCCCTCTTGGTATAGCTAGGTAAATAATGTTTGAAAACTTGAAAGGGGAAAAGGAATATGGCTTAGAATGGGGAGGTCCTCCAACTTGCTGAGGCACACATGATTTTGGCATGATGTTTTTAGCTTCACCCTTCGTTTCTCCTCATAATAGATTTTTTCTTTCCTTCTTAGTTCCAACATCTTCTTCTTCTTTCCCGTTCTTAATTTTCATCTTCTCTTCTTGAGTCTCTTCATTTGTCTCCTTCTGTTATTCTTATTGGGTAGTCTCATTGGCTACTTTTTCCTCTATGGCATTTCTTTCTGTTTATTCCTTTCTTGCCTCCACTTTTTCTCTCTTCATTTCCTTTGCTTCCTAGTGTTATAGCATCATTTGAGACCACATATACCCATGACAACTCATTGACCTCAGTTACATCCCTTTCCCTGTTTGAAGGAGAAAAATACCCCTTTTCCTCCCTAAAAATATCTTTTAAAACCCCATTTTTCCTTATGTACGTGACTCTCCTTAAAGCAACTCATGTACATACGCACCTTGATAGCTAGCAACCCATGTACATGTTTAATTGGCTCAAAAAATAATAAATCTCAATATTTTGGGTGGATTTGATGGGTTACCTAGGTTCCCGACCTCCTGTAGCCCGTTCATAACTACTCCAACTATCAAAAGTGAGTATAAAAGAGAGCCTTGGGATGGAGGAAAGATATATCAAATAAATGCACTCTTATGCTGCCATTTTCCTTATAGCCCTGCAAGTCCCCTTTTCTCCTTGCATACGAGATTGTCATTCCCTGCTTGAAAACCCTTGTTTTCAATATTTGTGTTTCCCCCTATCTTGTCAGGAAGAAAGTTATTGCTTCCTTGGACATGTTGGAACAAAAGGATTTGGAGGTTGTGCTTGTCATCTTTGGCCTTGGGTGGAGGAACTTGGATCCTAGTTTCAGGACTGTGCCGCAGTGGTTATAGGTTGTAGCCAACTTTTATGCTTCTATTAATAAAATATCTCTCATTCTCGTCCATTTATATTTGTTGATTCATGCTTTTAATGCGATTGTTTATATCCGTCTTTGAGTCTACTATGGAAATTGAAATGATCATGTCTAGTTAGTTAGCATATAGCTACCTATTTGCAGTTGCACGCTTCTTTTTTTGGCAAGAGTTTCAGAGGATCGTTGTGTAAGAGTTCTGGAGCAAAAGTCCTTGAGCGGGATTGAATTCAAATGTTGGGTTTCAAGTATGTTCTCTTTCCTATCCTTTGAAATTTAGTTACTGCAAGTAGTTATTTTTAATTAATTACCTAGTTTGAGTCTGAGAGAAGTCTTTTAGGGCACCACTCTATTGTGGCCATGACCCATAGCCATATGACTTAGTTTTTCGTAACACTTAGGAATATTTTTCTACTACAACTCTTCTCTCTTCATCCACCCTTTCCTTCTCTTATGCTTCTTAGGCCTTTAGCTCTAATTTTCTATGCTCTTTTGCCACTATATATTTCATATCTACTTAATGTTCTTTCTTCTCTTCCTCCTCTACCTTCTTTTCCTCACTCCCTCTTTGTGTTAAATCTTGTTGGCCCCCTTCCTACATGATTTTCTCTTTTATTAAGGAGAAGTGGGTGGTATGGGTTTTTTTGGAGGAATATCTTGGGTCAGGATTCCCATCATCTTCTAAATTTTTTTTGTTTTTTCTTGATAAGGGGACAAAGGTGGACTACAAATATCCCCTTTTTAGTAATTGGGGCATCGTGATCAACTCCTAGTCCCAAGTCTTTGGGCCTCTCCTCCATAATGAAAGGCTTAGTCTGACCTTGTTTCCCTTTAACCCCATGGATTTCAGTATGGGCATATCCTTATCATAATTTTGGACTTCTCCTAAGGCAGGTAGCATGATAGTTGTAGATGAAGTTTCTTGCGCCTCCTATACCCTTTAATTGAACCACATCATGCAAATTTTTTCCACAACTTCCTCCTCCTCCTCATCTTCCTTATTTGGGGCTTCATCATATAGTTTAGAGAATTCCTCATCCTTAGACACTTGTCCATAAAGTATCTTCTCATCACTAAGGTATAACCTCATCCTCCACTATGCCCCCATATTCTTCTTTATGAAGTTTTCCTCTATTACATAATTTCTTCTCTTCTTACATAAGGTTGTGAATTTCATCTCTACCTTGGTGACTAGATCATATTTTGGCCTGCAGAAATACAAATAAGTTGGTACCTATTTCTTGTTAGGATGAGGAGTCAGGACAGATTCAAGTATGGAATTATTTATCTCTACACTAGCTTCTGATATGGATTTCACTTGTATCCAAGAGTGCATTTTAACTACTTTCTCCTCCAAGGGCCTCTTCTTACGATCATTAGGCCCTGAATTATTTTTTCTCTTTTTTGGCGAGATGGTGAAATGAGGGTTGTACTTTGAGGGATTATCTCGAGGGAAAACAATTCTCTTTAGGATCTATGTATACTCCTTTCCACCCTTATTATCTAAGAAATTATAGCCTCCCATGATAATGGGGATATTTAAAGCAACTCTTCTTCTTGGATTCCAAGAAATGAATATTATCAATTTCAGTCAATTGTTTGACATACTCTAATAAAAAAATTCTCATGGCGAGGAGCTTAGGAATTTTGTATGGAGCACATTCAATTCATTACATCTTGATCACAATGAAATCCTCTCCTAGGAACTAGTCACCCTTCCTACTATCAACATCGAATTGTAGGTAGGGTTGGAACTCCTCGAGAATTCACGGGATCTTTCCTTTTTTACTATCAAAGGAGTGAAAATGAAGTCGTTTATGAATTTAAACATGGAGGATCCTAGTTCACCCTTATTAACCCATGGTAGCCAGTTAATGTACCTAATGGGTTGTCCATATTTGAACTATTGTATCCCTAGGTGAGATAGAGAGGAGTAATGATAGAATATGAATAGGTACACTAGGTATGAACAAGAATGGAACAACCTGTCAACATTAAAGTTGTCCAATTGATGTGTCATGTTTATAACTATGGCCTTAATGTACTTGAAATAAGGGGTCGAGTGGCCATGGAATAGGTCAAGTATGGCCAACATACTTTCATTTACTAAAGAAGTATCATCCCTTCCTAGGATTAGGGTGAAGAAGGATATGGAATCTTGGACCAAGTTAGGGAAGTTCTTGGTCACAAAGGGAGGAGACACCAATTGCGTAGAGCCTTGGTTGTATAATAATGTTTACAACATGGATTTGTATACTCACATGTAAGGCCCATATACCTATTCCACTATACTTCTGGGGATAGAAATATAGTTCCTATAGAGCTTCCCAACATGGTAGAGATGGATTTGGTAGTGATTTGGAAAATCTATGTCTTATCATTTTTAGACATTACAAATTAGGTGGAAGGGTTGCAGTTTTTGGTATAAAGCTCCATGAATTTGGGAAATAAGTAGGTGTCTAGGTAAATGAGTTGTGTCAACTTAGAGGCTCAATAAGGGGCCCTTCCCTATCCCTATACAAATCTGCCATAGCCAACCCCAATTAACTAGTGGGTGCTGGTGGAACTTTGTTTAGGAGTGACTACCTTGAAAAATTAGTTTATTAAGGATGGTGGATTAAGGGAGGACACACCATTCATTTCTAAGTGATGTATCGTGGATTGAGAAGAGGATTATTTGGAGGGGGTCTTAGCTACTTTTTGGATGGTGGATAACGAAAGATTTAAGAGAGAATTTAAAAAAGTTATAACGGGATATGATTGTAAATTAGTTGGCAAATCCAATTCTTGATTTTGATTAGAGGGTGGAAATTGTAAAAGGTGGCAAGATTCAAATTTGGATGATAATAATAAGAGATAATTTAAGCTTCATTGATTTTCTAGAGCCACTTTCACTTAAAATTCTCATGTAAAATGAGACGAGAGAAGAAAATTTTCTAGATTTAATTGCATAAGCTACAAATTTTTTCTTTCATGACAAACATGTGGTAGGTTGGGATAATTAGGAGGGATATGTTCCTTGGGGGTCTCAGTGGAATCCTTTCCTAGGTGGATATCCCAGATTCTCTGTGGGTGATATTCTCCTTTTGTAGGGCCACAACCTTTAGCACTAGTGGGGGAAGGTTCTCTGCAAAGGAATACAGGCTATTGATTTGAGATTTTAATTAACTTAATGTGATCTTGTCCATTTGAAGCACATTTATCCCTTTGGGACTCTAACATAATTTTCTCCCTGTAATGAAATTTCAATAATAGATCTAAAAGAGTGGGATACATTTATACCATTCACAACACTTGAGTTCTTTTCATCCCCCAATGGGCCTATGTCCCCACGATAAATTTTGGGCCATTGATCTCTTTTAGTGAGGCCAAAATCTACCATTCACAACACTTAATATTCCATCAACCCTTGATTGGGCTACCTACTACGATGAAATATCGATCATTGATAGATTATAGTGGGGTGAATATCTATTGTTTGCAACACATCCACTTTTTCTAGGCCTCGATGGGATTGGGCCTCATAAGAGGTTTTGAGCCATTGATATAAATTGATGGGATGAATATCCACCATTCACGACAATTAGGCTCTTTTTCATTTCTGATGGGGCTACCTCCCATAATGGAATTTAGATCATAGATTTGTGATAGTGGAGTGAAGATCTATCATTCACATTTCTTCGATGGATATATTCCATTCACAATTCTCTAGCTTCCATTGAACCCCGATTAAGCTACTTTTCATGATGAAATCTACACTGTTAATCAAATCTGGTGGGGTGAATATCTGATGTTCATGGAACTTAAGTCCTTTTCAATCCCTAACATAACTTTCTCCCTACGAAGTGATATGGTAAATTAATATCTTTTAGTAGGAAAATGATTTTTCATTTGCAACCCTTTAATTTATTTCGATCCTTGATCAATCTACCTCCCATGAGAAGATACCAACCTTTGATATGTTTTTAGTGGAAGTGTTCTCAGTTTTCCATGATACTTAAAAACCCACACTTGGTAATTTTATGCTCTCAACCATTATTACCATGCTTGCATTTCCATGGGGGTTTCTTGTGCAATAGGGTAGATCACAAAGGGTCTAGGGATTCGTCATGGAATTTTTCTTAGGGAGGCCTGGGGGAAATCGTGGCATCTTGGAAATGTAGAACATAAGACCTTAGAGTGTAGCTATACATATATATATATATGATAGGCATCTATAGGAGGGACAACATCAACTCCTTTTGTGGGATTTATCCTCCTTGCAAGGTGCAACCAAGGATCATATATCTTGGGTGAAGCATATTAGTTCCTTATCCATTGGGCATGGAGTCAAAATGTTGGTTATGGACTTCCACAAGAAAGCTCGAAAAGATTAAAGAAATGAAAAATAATAGGGAATGAAAGTTTGGAAAANAGGAGGGACAACATCAAATCCTTTTGTGGGATTTATCCTCCTTGCAAGGTGAAACCAAGGATCATATATCTTGGGTGAAGCATATTAGTTCCTTATCCATTGGGCATGGAGTCAAAATGTTGGTTATGGACTTCCACAAGAAAGCTCGAAAAGATTAAAGAAATGAAAAATAATAGGGAATGAAAGTTTGGAAAACAAGCTTAGAACCTAAAATACTATAATACAAAGTAGGTTTCCTCTATACCGTCTTCTTCAAGTGATGAAAAAGTTGAGGTTCTTACCATTGACATGAAAATATAGCAATTGCCCTTCAAATTTTTCCAAATGGAAAGCATGCAAAAGATTTCCATAGGGTTCTTCAATCACATAGGGTCGTAGCCACAAGTTATCCAAATTTCCATTCTTTCCAGGTCTAAATCTATTATCAAAGACCTCATTCATATTATGTTGATATCCCTTGAACCTATGATATAGTTGGTTATTATGGTCTTTCACCTCTACCAACTCATTTATCCTTCTTTTGATTTTTTTTTTATCTTTCCCACTATATCCTACAATAGTTTCATCATGAGCAACTCTATTTGGATAGGTAGTACTACCTCCATGCCATATAGTAACTCGAAAGGGGATTTTATTGTAGATCTCTTTGTACTAATTATATCTTCCCATAACACATACCTAAGTTGTGAGTCCCATGCCTTTTTATGTCCACCAAGGTCTTCTTTATGATCTTCATGAGGTTTTTGTTGGAAGATTCCACCAAACCATTACCTTGTAGATAATACTTGGGGAATTCCCCAGGATGATGTTGTATTTTTGGTACAAGGCTACAAATTTCATTGAACTAAAGGATTTGGTGTTATTAGTCACAATTTTTTGAGGGCAACAAAATTGGGTCAAGATATTTTCCTCTAGGAACCTAATAACATTTTGATTAGTGAATTTCTTGGCGACGATGGCTTCTACCCATTCGATATAATATTTTTTGGAATTTAAGATCCACCTATGATGTCCACTATAAGGGGGATGCATTTTACCTATGAAATCAAGACCCCATTGCTAGAAAGGAGCTTCTAATTGTACAAGTTTTAGCGGTGTGGAAATGACCCTTTGCCTACCAACCAAGTTTTGACATTCATGGTGATGGGTCTCTATTTTGGACATTTGTGACCATCCTTTTGCCTGTGATTAACCTTTTCATTACCGATTTTGTTTCTTGGTCTCAATATAAAGGATTTGAGGTAATTTTAATTGTATTTCTTGATTTCCATTTAATTTCTACCAAATATTAGGAAAATGGTATCATATGTGAATTTGTTTTGATTTTAACATTGGTGGAGGAGGTTTATATATAACCATTTCCTAGATAATATAGATATTATGAGATATTGTGAGCACAAGTAGTGTAATTGGACAATGAAAAAAGTGGACAACAAGATCAAAGATATGGTGCTACATATCCATGTGGTATATGCTCTTGGGGGTTGCTATGAAATCCTTTGAGGATTGTTGTAGAACATGGTTACAACCTCTTGCTTGAGTGCACTTGTATAATTAGTAGCATTGTTGATTAGGCATAATGGTTTAATTTTATCTTCCTATATCCTTGGCATTTAGTCGAGAACTTTGCTTGTGTTATGTGGTAATAAGAAATTATTTAAAAAATACTAAAGAATATTTGGTTCTTGAGTAAGTTAAAATTGGGTTTCTTGTTAAGATTGGAATAATTTTGTATTAATTAAGGATGATGATTTATGTATAAAAATCCTATTGAAACTAACACTGGGCTAGATAGAGATGATGGAGACATATTTCTTGAAGTATTGAAGACTTGTTTTGATATAATATAAGGAGCTCTAGTTAATTGGATTTAGCTAAGGTGGTTGGGAGGAATGCTTGTTATCTTCCCCACCCAGGTTCAATTCACACAAGTGACATGTTGAGATCTTAAAAGAGTATATTATTGTAATGGCTTCAATCCTTGTTGTTGACCATCCTTGTTCCCTAAAGAATCTAGGGTTTTCCCCAGGCTTTGTAACTTTGAAAAAAAAATACAAGGAACTCTAGTTTAGTATTTTCCGTATGTTTTTGTTAGTAATAGTAGGATATATATGCTCATTTAATTATCTTGTATTTTAATTTCAATACCTCTATTATGTTTGGTAGGGATGACTCAACATAATAATAATGTTGTTGTTGTTCACTTCCTTTATATGTTTGTTTATATGATTTGTGTGTGATTGTGTGGTTATTTTTTTTACATTCAAAACTATATTTGTGAGATCCTATGTTTTCTTAATTTTGAAAATTAGGAGAGAGTTACTGCAATGTGATTTAGTCTTAGACATAATTTTTATATAAATTTTCAAGTGTGTAATTTCTATTTAAATATGTAAGTGTGAGTTTTTAGTTCACGAGTGTGATTTGATTCTGTAATTTGATTTCAACAAGGTGTTAATGCAATTTCCTTTCTTATATTAGAAATGTAATTCCTTCTATGAATTCATTATAGAAACCAACTGTATGAGAGACCTGAGGCCTACGCATATAATGTACAATATCTCACAAATAATTCTATTTCTTGTGTTGATATTTAAATGATTAATTAATTTAATCATTCCTCCTACAATAGGAAGGGTGATTAAAATAACTATCAATTTTGGTGTTGTTGCCGAGGAGATACCAAAGGCACAACATATTATTTCCACTAGTTTAGGAAGAAAACATGACAAGGGGATCAACAAGAGGAATTGTTGACATCATCTTTATTAGCTCTCATACAAAGTGTTCTACATAAAAATTAGGTCATAATAGGATGCATGAATTGAGGTAGATACTCAAGAGGAATATTTCATGATTTAGTAAGAGCCATTAAAAATAACTGCCTTGTACAAAAAAATGGTAGCAAGAGAAATATTAGGGGAAAAATCTAGTTCTTGGCTAGGTCACAATAAGAATACAAAGCCTAGTCCCACAATAGTAGCTACAAAACCCAGTTCCACCTCCAAAATTGCTTCTTCATTGGTAGATGAAAAGCTCATTCCTTATGCTATAGAATCTATGCAAACAAAAAGTTGGTTAGTGGATAGGAAGAGTCAGAGTCTTAAAGGAACCCAGTCCAAGAACTTGAATTCTCTAAGGGATCTATCTCATGCAAGGAATTGATAGTAAAACAAGGGCCAAATCTTCTAAATCCTCTTTAGATTGGAAATATGGTAGAAGGAAAATGAGAAGTGTTGGGTATGTGTTATAACCCTAAATTGCATCACACATGTTTACCTGGCATCAGGCCATCTCATATCCCTTCTTTTCCAAAGCACTGTTGAACAACTCTTTGAAAATCCTCTTTTATAAAGTCCCACGTGCCCTACTCTATTACTGCACGCGTGTACATGCTGGCTGACCCAAAACAACCCGTGTGGACCGACAAAAGCACGAAAAAAGGAAAGTTGCCGACGGAACACAAAAGCTATGGGTGAGTTAATTGAAACTCCCGGCCATGCATGGCTGAGGGTTCATCCAAATACCTAGCTCCTTCTAGCCTATAAAAGAAGGGGTATGGGTCCCATTTGGAGAAGGAAAAATATAGCAAAGAAACTCTGCCCATTTGAGTATTCCCATTGTCCCAACCCTTTAGCCTTTCCTGATGCCAAAGGAGATACAAAGCAAAGTAGTTGTAGGACAGTAGAAGAGGAGCCCAGGATTAGGTTCACGGAGCGGTGGCTGGTCTCAACTTTTGTAAGTTGACTCATTCAAAGTAATAAAGAAAATGCTTTTCCCGTCCCAATTCATGAACTTTTTATAGTTTGATTAGTATATGTTTGGATTTCTAACCCGTTAGTATATAAGTAG
>SNQJ01S0001203.1:44681-70108 GCA_010110895.2 Picea sitchensis
ACTTCCAGTCCGTCCTCGGGAATTTGTTTCCCCTTATTTGTCTCCAGGAATGCCCCGGAATAGATCTCTTCACAGAGATACCCTCCTTGGAAAGGTTTACCAAGAACCTGGAAAAAGGATTTGAATGCGCAAGTCTTAACAACCCTGTACGAGGAGGAATGACCCCCTTAAAATCTCGAAGTAACAGCGTAGGGATAAGTATCGATCGATGGACAAGGTCCCGTCGGAAGATCTGTGGTCATTCACGACCGTTAGATTGACGAAAGAAAGAAGGGCGTTACGTGCCTTGCCCCTTTTCCTCTATCTTTGTGAATAGCAAGGAAATCGAGACCGTAGATCCCCAAGGTCTGTGGGAGTATCTAGACCGTTGGTTTTTCCACGTCCAGAGAGTAGTGGGAGAGTGCGCGACGTGGGATAGATCTGAGCCGTCATATCTTAGCTAGAAAACCCGACATCCGTTGGATCTGATAGGAGATGCATGAGGGTTAATCCTTTGTGAATAGTAGAGGTAAAATCCCGACGAGAGGGTTGACACATCGGGATATCGGTACTCGGGATATTGGAGTTCTCGAGGTTGAGAAAATCGGGGCATTTCAAGTCCCGAAACAGTGAAGTGATCTGGACCGTCTGTTTGTGCAGACACGTGGCGGAAATCGAGAGCCCGTCGGTATATCGGCTATCGGGGTTTTGAGTGGATAGAGAATTTCTGTCATCGGGGTATCAAAAACTCTGAAATCACGAGATTGGATCAGGGTCGTCTATCAGTCAGGCCACGTGGCGAAGATGCAGACCACCGGGGAAGTCCCGATAGAAAAGTCAATAGGTGCATTGGGGTTCGACATTTCGCGAGTCCTGAGGACAAGACTTCCAGAGCATCAGAAGTCACGAAATTGCGAGAGACGATCAGGACCGTCCATCTTGAGGAGGATGCGTGGCAGAGATCAGAGCATTCGGGAGGTTTCCCGAAAATAAAAGTCGTCCATCGGCATTTCGGGAGTCGAGAAATCGGGAATCCCGTGGACAAGAAGTCCTTGCAATTCGGAATCGCGAAGTCCGAAATTCTGATAAGGAAGGGAAAGTTCCATCGTGGGGGCCAGTTGTCAGCATAGCGGAGAATCAGGATTCGAGAGATCGACAGTCCCGAGAACAAATGCATTTCGACATTTGAAACCCCGAAGTCCCGATAGAAATCAGGGACCGTTGGTTTCATGGGCGATCACAGCCGTTGATTGTGCTAAAGGCGAAAAGGGGTTGCTAACTGATGTCATATCAGGAATCGGAGGATCGTGAGTCCTGAGAACAAATGCATTTCGACATTGAAAAGTCTGAAACCCCGATAAGCAGTGTGGCTGCAGCATATGGGGGAAGGTCACGTTGACCAAAGGTCTAGCCCAAAGGGCTAGCTGAAGTCAGAGCACATTGGATTTTGAAATCCCAAAACCACAAAAGGAGATAAGGCTGCGGTCTTGTGAAATAGTGGTCATATGGGCCAGGAGTTTAGCTAGGAGGGCTAGAGCGTAAAGGGGCGCATCGACAAATTGGAGATTGGGAGTTCGAGAGGACAAGAACTCTTGTCAGCGGGAATCACGAAACCCCGAAACCCAAAATTATCATCAGGGAAATGTCACAGGCGCATGGAGAAGAGGCCGTGACAGGGAAATAAGGACCTATGGGTCGGGTTTGGCAGTGCGCTGCTGCGAGCTTCGGGATTCCTCATTGTTGAGAAATCAACAAAAAAGTTTGATTTTAGGTAGTGGGTATGTTACACTAATTCTCATGGAAAACCAATATGGTGGATTTATTACAAAATAGGGGACTTTACCAAGTTACCTTGGGAACAAAACATTCCCATGTTCAACCAGTAAAGAAATCCAAATGTGATAATAAAAATGACAAAGAATGTGGATTAATCAATGTCCATCTCTGGTGATCTACAATTTCACCTTCAAGGAATTGAGAAACTAAATGTAGCTTGAAAAAAGATAGAAACTGTGTTTGATAAACATAATGGCATTCGATCCCACCAGCTCAAAAAGCAATTGATTGCTTTAAATCCTAGTGATTTATCTTGTATTGAAAATTTTCTATGTAATTTTAAAAAACTTAGACTTTTACTTGAAGAATGTAAGATCACAAAGAAGGATGAACAAATCATATATGCTATCATTGTTAAGATTGGTAATGCATATTCTATTTTTGTATTTCACTCCACTAGAGAAGCACTTATTATCAAGGGGATGCTTACAAAATACCATCTTTTGAAGATTTTTGTGATTCTCTCATTACAAAGAAATATAATATTTTGCATCTTGGAATAATTAGCACTGCAAATACATCTAACAAAACATTAGTGTCACAATAGAAGAAAGTACCCAAGCGTATGAAGAAGCAACATCTTCACAACAAGAAACAAAACAAGGGTCCCAAACCCTCACATCTAGCTCCTACTCCCAATGGTGATAAATGAACTAAATTGAAAGGCAAGAAGAGAAAGAGACATTGTAATTTTTTTGGTTGAAATGGTCATCTAGAGTCTAAATGTTTCAAGAAGTTGGAATCCTTAGAAGTAGAAATGAAGAAGAAGAAGAACAATATTGATCCTCCGTCTTATAATTTTTCTTCGCATGGACAAACACTTTCTTCTATGGGTTTCCCTTTCAATGCAACATATGCTTCTTATAATGAGTGGCTTAATGATTATATATCATATTTTCATATGGCTAAGGATAAAATCATATTTTCCACTCTTAATGAATGTAACACCAAACAAATATTTGTTGGTGATGATAAATATCTTAACGTTGTAGGGTTTGCAACAATTCAACTATATGACGGCCATTTTAATGATGTATTATGAGTTCCAAGTCTTTCTTACAACCTTTTATTAGTATATCAAATCAATCATTCATCTAAGGGTAAAATAGTATAATTTTCACCTCACCAAGTTGTACTCAAGGATTTATAAGATCCTAAGCATGTCCTAGTAACTAGAATTACTGATGATATTACCAGGTTGTACAGATTTGACAACTCAGGTAATCATCTATTCCATTAGTTTTTATTTCTCATAGTGATGACATGAGAAAAATTTGACATGAGAAAAATTTGGCATGAGCAATTTGGTCATCTAAAATATCACTCATTGCATCAAATGTGTAATCAAAATATGGTGTTTGGTCTTCTTCTCGTTTCTTGCAAAGATGGTGTTTATTTTGGCTATTTTCTTGCAAACATCATGGGATAATTTTGACAAATGTGCTTCTTGGCATGCTTTGATCCTCTTGCAGCTTGTTCATAGTGATTTGCATGGTTTTCTTCCTTCTGCTTCTTTCTCTAAGTTCAAGTACTTATCAACTTTCATTTATGACTTCTCTAGACACACTTAAGTTTATTTATTAAATAAAAGAGTGAATTTTTTGACATGTTTTTGGCCTACAAGGATTTTGTAGAAAAATAATCTGGTCATCAACTTCAATAGTTAAGAACAAATAATGGAGGTGAATATGTTAACAAATAATTTACAACTTACTGCAATGCATAGGGCATTGATATGCAACATATTATTCCATATACACCACAAAAAAATGGTGTAGATGAGAGAAAGAATCAAACATTAAAAGAAGGGGAAATTGTATGGTCCAATCTAAAGGATTAAGTCCTCATTTTTCAGAGGAAGTCATTAATTGTGCAAATTACATAGTTAATCACACTCCCACAAAGGCTTTAAAATATATAACACTAGAAGAATCATAGAGTAACATTAAACTTGTTGTACGACACTTTTGTGTGTTTGGTAGTGAAGCATGGGTTCACATTCTTGATGAGAAAAGGAAAGCATTACAACATAAGAGTGAGAAGTGCATTTTTGTTGGATATTTTGAATATGTCAAAGGTTATAGACTTCTTCAACCTTATTCAAATGAAATTATTATTGTGAGAGATTCCAAGTTTGATTATGGCATATCAACTTACGTGCCTAATTCAATGTTTGTGCCATCCTCGACCTGCGAGCCATCTTCGACAAATATTCCATCTTCTATTACCAAAGTTTCTACTAGTGCTCCTATTTTGGTTCATTCTTCTTCAAAGTATGACCGTGAGGATGAAAATCCACCTCTTCTTGCTCACCCTCCTCTAGTTGATTTCATTGAACATGAATATTCACCAACACCACAACTTCCTAAATGGGTCTGTACAACATGAGAAGTAACTACTGATTTTTTTGGTAATCCTTGAAATCGACATCATACACATTCATAGTTCCAGTGAGCCTCCTCTCTTTTGGCTCAAGTTTTAGATACTCGTGATCCGAAAATGTTTTTATAATATTTTGGTAATTCAAATTGGGATGCAAAAATGAATCAAGAACATTGTTCCTTAATGGAAAATGATACTTGGGATCTTGCACCTCTTCTAAAAGGAAGAAAACTTATCAAATGTAAATGGGTGTATAAAACTAATTATGCATTATATGTAAGTGTTCAAAGATATAAAGTTTTCGTAGTTGCCAAGTATTTTCTCAAGTAGAGGGAATTGAATATACTAAAACCTTTTCCTTTGTAGCCAAAAATGAATTCTATCTACCTTGTTCTAACTCTTCTAGCTTCATATAAATGGGAGGTCGATCAGATGGATGTTAAATTCACTTTCTTGCACGAGGATTTGCAAGAATTAAATTAAATTGAACAACCTCCTGGCTATGTTTAGAGTGAATCTGGCCTTGTTTGTTGCATTAATAAAAATATCTATGGGATTAAGCAAAATCCTCAGGAATGGTATGATAAAATATATATCTTTCTTCTTGAAACTAATTTTTCTAGAAGTCATTTTGACCCTAATTTCTATACCAAGAAAGTAGATAACCATTTCATCATACTTGTGATCTATGTTGATGACCTTATACTCACTATTAGTGATGCCAAWSTTTTAACCCATGTGAAATCAAATCTTAAGAAGAAATTTTAAATGACAAACTTAGGACACTTGCACTGTTTTCTTGGCATCCTAGTCTTGCAAACTTGGGAAGGAATTTCTCGTTCCCTATMTCAGTATGAATGTGACCTTCTTCACCACTTTCACATGGAATATTTAAAACCAACCCCATCTCCCTTCCAATTTTTAGTCAAACTTGTTGTAACCTGTACTACACCCAAAGTATATACCACTTTGTACCATTGGTTAGTCGATACCCTTTTATATTTTATTCATACCCATTTTGATATTTCCTTCAATGTTGGTATTCTTTCCCAGTATATGGAAACACCCCATGACAAACATTAGAAAGCAACAAAAATGATACTCTAGTATATCTACGGTATAGTTCAATTTAGGATACAATATTATTCATGGGGGATGCCTTTGTTGGTTGGTTTCACTAATTTTGATTGGGCTAGTGACCTTGATGGTAAAAAGTCTACTGTAGGTTATGTTTTTAGTCTTGGTTCTAGACTTGTTTCTTAGGATTGTAAAAAACAACATGCCCTTGCTCTTTCGTTCGTAGAAGTAGGGTATCGAGAAACACTTACTGCAAGTCAAGAAGTCTTGTGGCTTTGATAGACATTTTTAGAGTTTACATTCCAACAACAATATTTGGCCACCCTTTGATGTGGTAACCATATTGCCATTTAGCTTGTCAAATATCTAGTTCAAAATTATCATAGTAAACACAATGATCTACACATGCACTTAATTAGAAAGATTCCTTGGTATCACATTCTTGAAGTGCTCTATTTCCCTATAGATGATCAAGTTTTAAACATTTTCACAAAAACTCTTACAAAAGTGAAGTTTTCCAAACTTTGATCTATGTTAGAAGTTTATAAAGTTATCATTAAGGGGGGATAGTTTCTAATGCCTCCTTCCTTTTCCTATTATGTCACCTTTGTAAATCTTTCAATCCTATCCCATGTTGTTGTTAAGGGGGGATGTTAGGATATTTAGACACTTATGAGTTAGCTAAAATCAATGTGGTCTAATGTGTCTTTATGTATAAAGTGCTTCTTTAGTTTACTTTTGTAGTTATCTAATCCAATGGTCATGATTATGTTCTAGACATAAAATTATCCAATGGTTCATCTTCTCCTCAATATTAATGACTGTTGATATGTGTCTTAGCACCCAATTAGTCCATGATATCTATTTAAAGAGCAAATTGGGTCATTTTCTGATGATCAATTGTGAGACATTCACATGCAAACTATTTTATTTTTTTCATTAATATATTGCCTCAAGTGGTTGTGTTGGTTGGGGCCATGGAGTATTTACTTGTTTGAAATTTGTAACCATGTAATACATTAGTTTACTGATCTTTGATTTGTTTGTGTGAGCAACTGCCTTAAGATGTTCAACTTTTGTGGATATACCCTATTTATCAAAAACACATCAATGATACCCTTATCTCCAATACATTGATTGATCTAGGGGTTAACATTAATGTTATGACCAATGAGAATATGGAGAGACTTAGTTTTCTTGTTTTACATCAAGTTCACATAGTCCTTTATTTGGTTGATAGATCAACTATCAAACTTGAGGGAATACTTGAAGACGTAGTAATCTATGTAGATCCGTGGGAGTTCTCATCATATTTCATGGTTATATAGCCAAGATTAAATTTAGGAGCTACCCATTGATTTTAAGTAGACCATAGTTGGCTACTACATATACTTATAATGGTTGTAGATCTGGTGACATGAACATCTCCCATGTAAACTCTACCAAGAAGCTTATATTATACCTCCATGTCAAACCTTCTACCAAACCAGAAATGGTCATATGGGTAGAAAATGAGGATAGTGATGATGAAGGCATTCAACAATTGCTCACCATAGACCATGCACTTTATTTTAAGGATGAAATTGAGGATGATTCAATTAACAATTTTATATACAACTTCTATTCATCCTAGCATCCATTTCCATAATTTCTTGGACATACCATGTACCAATACAATCAAGAAAGCTATTCATTAGTTTCTTTATCTCTGAAAAAATATTCTATGAATTTCCCTCTTTTATTCCATAAAGGAATGTTCTGGCACATTAATGGATATTAGCACAGGGAAAACATTCAACATTAATTATAGGCTAGAGATCCCTCACAAAAAACAATTGATAGAATTATTGCAGAAAAATAGTAATGCATTTTCATGGGAATATACAAACATGAAAGGTATCCATCTCGACTTGTGCACCTATCATATATATATCAAGGATGGATATAGATTAATTTGACAACCCCAAGTAAAATGAACCCTACTTTGTGAGAAATAATAGTTGCGGAAGTTGCTTGATGTGAACTTTATCTATCCTATCCTGGATAACTAATGGGTCTCTCCTATAGTAATTGTCCCCAAAAATAATGGTAAATGATGTATTTTTGTTAATTACCGAGAATTAAACAAGGCACATTAAATTATCATTTTCCCCTCCCTTTCAATGATTAAGTCCTTGATACTTTGGCTGGAAAGAAGTAATTTTCCCTTGTGGATTTAGTGGTTATAATCACATCTATATCACTCTCAAGGATAAGGATAGGAGTAATTTTGCTAATCCTTTTGGAAATTATGTTGATCGTGGGTTTCCTTTTGGATTGTGGAATGCTTCCACTACTTTTCAATGAGACATTATAGGTATCTTATCATATTTGATTCATGATTGTGTATATATTTATATATGACTTTACTGTTTATGGTGACACATTTGAAGAAGCTATGGATGACCTTTGTAGAGTTTTGGGAAGATGTCAAGAAAGTACTCTATCTCTTAGCCATGAAAAATTCCATATGCTATTAACAAAAGTGATTGTCCTTGGTCATCATATTTCTCTTGCAGATATTATGGTGGATTCCACTAAATTGATGTAATTTCAAATATTCGCACTTAGCAAACAAAGAAATATGTTTGTAGCTTCTTTAGTCACATTGATTCATTGCTAATTTTACTAAAACTACATATCCTCTATTCACGTGTCCTGTCAAAGATGTAGATTTCAATTGCATAGTTCAAGGCCAAACTGCTTTTAATGCTCTAAAAGAAAATTTGGGTACAACACCCATTTTAAGAGGACCAAATTGGACCCTACCTTTTTACTTCACATAGATTCCTTTGATATAGTCATCAATTTAGTCCTTTGATAGAAAGAGGAAAATAAACCCTATGCCATATATTTCATCAACAAGAGCCTTGCTCCTACTGAACTAAATTACATGATAATATAAAATAATTCCTTGTTATTGTCCATACCATCAACACGTTTTGTTATTATATCATAGGTTACTTTATATTTATTCATATCGATCATTCTACCATTAGTTATTTAATGAATAAGCCTATTGTTGTCACCTAAAAATCGCTCATAGAGCTATATAGGTGATCACTGGAAGGGTCATCAGTTCAATACACTAAGTTGCATGCTCATGTCATTAATACACCATCTTAAGCAGGGAAAAAATATACAAAGTGGGTTTTTCAATGATTTGTGTGACTTAACAATATGGATTTTGTGGAATATCCACGCACCCGTGCAACTGTTCAAAATTTGTGTGGATCAACCCTAAGTGAAGTTTCACCAACTTTCATTGCATCAATGACCAAGAATCCCATCAAGTGTAATTCCTAGCTGAAGGACGAAGAGGCCTCGAGCCCATTTGCATTGAAGGATGGTACTACAATTGGGTTCATGTCCAATCATGCATGGGAATCTACACCCAAGTGGCCTTCCCTTTCCCATTGAAACCAATCTTTATCAAAAATTTTGGAGGTATATTAAAGGAATCCATTGACATGCACATAAACAAGAGAAGCCAAAGCAAAGTTATGTTGTCTGCAAGAGATTAGAGAAACTTGTTTCTCACTATCTCATCCATACATTCATAAGAATTATAGATTGGTGTATTAAATCTCTCACCTATTGAGAGCTTTGTACACATGTTCTTACCATTTCATTTGTGAGAGAGAGAGGTTATAGAAGGCAAAAATGAACCCATCCCAAGGAGGAAGAAGGGAGGTCACCTGTTCACCAAATCCTCCATGGTGTTTTATTCAATGTCTTTCCATTGGTTTAACAAATCTCACCCTTGTTTGTTTTTGGCTCTTATTTCCTTATTATGTTTGTATAATTTGTATTATGGTGTAACACTAACACTAACAATTGACTATGGTGCTAKTCTAGCTTATGCTGACACTACATTGTCTTTTTTCTCACCCAAGTGGCGAAAGAAAAAAAATAGATTGGYGACTCCACCAGTGTTCTAACTCTCATTTCTTCCCTTGTAGGATTCAATATCCCCTTCTCTCACCTTTTTTGTTTTGTAGGTCACCAAACTAGCCTACCTAAGCATTCAAACCAAACATCTAGACTCTCATACATTCAGGATTTGTGCGGATTTTTTTTACATCCACAATGACATAATCTGTGTAGATATTGAAAGAACAATCGTGCAAAGGCGTGAAAATATTTCATGTTATTACATTCTATCACTGCATAGTATACACTCTCCAACACACCTATCTCCATTGTGACCAACACATACCCTCTTTCTCCCTAGGACGAGGGTGTTTTTCACCCCAATCTAACAATAGGGGCTAAGATTTCAATTACTTGCACTTTGTAAGTCTGAAATTGATTTAAATTCATTATTGCATGATAAGTTAGATAATATAGATTAATAGGGAGGATAAAAAGAACAAAAAAATCTTTTTTCTTTCCAAATGGATGGCTTTTTAAGCACATCAACTTTTAGTTAGATTTTTTCATTGATCACTTTACTTTTTTTGGACTAGGAGATTTCTTTTCTAACTTAAGTATGCTCTTTGCCTCTCCCCCTTGAGTGATATTGGTGAATCAAAAAGAGGTTTAGAAGACTTCACCATCTCCCTTCGAAACAACATATGGAGATTAAATTAAAGTAGAAAGTAAGCACCCCAAATGTGCACATATTGGATTTGTTTTCTCTCTTAACGGTTTTTCAAGTTCAAACAAATAACTAGGTGAGGCCAAAGCACCCACATATGTGCACCTCATTGTTCATTTTTACAAACACAACATTGGGGAGTTAAAGTATTGGAAGGACCACAATTTTCCACTTCATTGTACAAACTAGGAGATATTTCATTTTGCAAAAGAACTAATAGGGAGTTAAGGATCAGGATGGACCACAAAATTTCCACATCTCAACTATCTATGATTAGTTTCATTTTTTCCAATTACACAAGGTTGCAAAAACACATTTAGATTTTAATTAGGGAAGAGTAATGAAACCCATGACATCCACATGTTTTAGATCCACTCATAAACATATTTTTGCACACTTCATCCTTGCACACATTTTCACTCACACACATTAAGGCATCCACGACTCACTTTTGTCAAATTATGCTCTCCTCCTTGTGCAAATAAGAGATCTAGGAGGTTCAGAAAGACTTAATATTTCTCAAAGATCCTTCAACACACCCTTAAGCAATGGTATTGGTCCATAACTCCAATCCCATTTTTTTTTTTTAAACACAACTCTAAAAACCTACTAAAATCCTCCTCGTGAGGTCACAAAACGAATTTCAGTTCAGGTTAGTATTTTCGGGCTAGGAATCCAAATAACCCATCATTATCACTTTCCATTAGAAACATAGTAGTTTATTTTTTTATGGTACGTCAAATCCTTCACCTCAAATGTACCTACACCATAAGGCAAGGAGATACCCATGAAGGGGAAAAGGCTTAGGTTCGGTTGTTCCACGTGACCCTTCTTGAGCCACCCAACTCTTGTGAGGTTTCTTGGCCCATGACCACTTTTTGAGGCTAAGAGTACCCTTCTACACTTGAAGGAGGTAACCTAGTGACCAAAAACTAGGATTTATATAGAGGTGGCGGTTGTGGGTTGCAACTACACCTAGGTCGAATTTTGAACGACTATTGGGAAATATTGCCAGTCCTTCTAGGATATGCACCCTCTACCCCTCATTATAACTAATATTTCAAACCTTCACTAGCCTCTCTTTTGGTGGGTTCATGCCCCATTGTCGAGAGCTATTGGAAGGCCCAATGACATTTAGAGGAAAGATGTTAGGTCTTTAGGACATGTGCTTTTACTTTTTATTCCCACACGCGAAAAATATCCTACCCTACCCAAAAAATTTACTTTAAATATAATAAATGTATGTTGTATCCATTTGACACTAACCATATTCAACTTTTTTCTTTTTTAAAGTAGGGCATCTTTATTTTTTAAAGCACAAGCTAGCTATATTTTCACTTAACAACATCACACACACTTTTTCTAGTCCATAACCATAGGGGACCCACTACCTCCCCGACGTTCTAGATGCATTCTTGGCCTCCCACTAGTGTTGGGAGTTATTCTCGGTTTTATCGCTTCACCAATTCAACTTCCTCACTCACCTTTGAGTGAAAAAGTGCTCGACTCAACCTTGATTGGTCCCACCTTACTAGGCACAAATTCCCCTAACAACCCATCCAATAGCCCTTCCTCCTTAGGAATTGGCTCTTGATGATCAACCACATTAACATGACCACAAAACCTACCATTTATGGCCTCGTTAAATATTCCTGATTTGGCGAATCTCACTAATGACCCCATTTTACACGTTGCAACTTGGTCGAACATGATGACCAAGATCCCTTTCAACATTCCTAAGTTTGACAGGAAACTAGGCGAAGACCCAACCAACCATGTCATGAAATTTCACTTATGGTGCTCATCCAACAACATCAATGATGATTCCATCTGCCTATGGCTATTTCAACGAACCTTAACTAGTCCCTTGGTGAAATGGTATGTGGAAGAAAAAGCAGGGTCCCATACGACCTTCACATCTTTATCCAAGCATTTCTTAGCCTTTTTTCAATTACCATTACACCATGACACTGGATTGAAAATAATTATATATTTTTGTCAAACTACTTCTACCCATATCATGGATCACATCCATGAGTGGCATCAATGAAGGAGCTTGTGTAAAATTGAAGTCCCCTTAGAACTACTCCTTGATTGGTTCCTCAAATCTCTTTTTCCCCTCATCGCAAAAGATGTGGCCACCACCATGTCGCAAACCAAAGAAGAGGTCATAAATAAATCCAAACACTTATATTTAATCTATCCACCATATGGATACCTCCATACAGTTCTCCCTGATGATCCTCAACCCCTACTATTTGGTCAAGAAAAACCTGGAGCATCCCATTCAACTGATGATTTGATCAGGTCCATAAACCATCTCCACCCATAAGGTATCCCTACGCCTTAATATGGAACCAATAAATACACAAACCCCTACGGAGTAGCACCATGTTATCCTCCTAATATGGGTGCACCTTATGTATCCAATTGCCCATTCCATACCCCTCCTCCTTCAACAATTGGGGGGGAAAATCCCATGCATCCCATGAATAATTTACCTTAGCGAGGACCTTCATGCAACCTAGGTTGTAGTGGAGGAACCTCAACATATTATAACCCATATGGGCCTCCACAACAAAGTAACCCATATTAAGCATTCCCTAGTCCTCCACCACCCAACACTATGCCACCACGGTAACAATAACATGTTGGTGCCAATTTTTTCGAACGTTCCTGAATACAATAGTTTCAAGTAGTCGAAAAACTAAATATGGTTAACCATACCACCCAACAAAAAAATCCAAAGAAGAAGGGAAAAAATAAACCCAATGCCAACCAGGGATGGGGTGAAACCCCCAACAACAAAAACCTTCAACAGGGGGAAACCCTATTGCTGGTAATAAAAATTAGAACACTAGCAACAGTAATTTCCATCAATGATAGGGGAAGAACAAAAACCTCAAAACCAAATTCCCTAGTGCATTTTGCAATGAGTATGGACATTATACTCATCATTTCCTCCAAATCATAGAATTCAAAAGGATGAAGGAATCTATGAACACCTAAGGACCCCTTTCCCCACAGGGTTCCCTGTAAGTTCAGTAGAACTTCCCTGAACCACCACCANTTTGCAATGAGTATGGACATTATACTCATCATTTCCTCCAAATCATAGAATTCAAAAGGATGAAGGAATCTATGAACACCTAAGGACCCCTTTCCCCACAGGGTTCCCTGTAAGTTCAGTAGAACTTCCCTGAACCACCACCACCAATAGTTTTACACAATCCATTCCCTCAACAAGGAGTGGTTGTTGCACACCAAGAGACTAGGCCCTCCACCGAGTAGTGGGACAATATCTCAACCTGGGACAAGCTCAACCTAGAAACTCTTCATCTCGTAGCATTCTCATGACATCTAGAGACATCCATATTCATACTTGCCACCATAGATATGGTATTCCTCCCAAATCTACTCCGACCACATCAGGTACCACCTAATTACCGAAAAGTACCCCTTTGATGATCCCACATCCTAGTGGTGACCCTACCCCACGTGTATTGAGAGCACCTCTATGACATAATGCTCGTAACACACATCCCAGGGAAGTGCATAGATATAGAATTTTGGATGACTTGGTTCAATATCCCATAGCCATGTTTGCACTCGAGGTATTGCAAAACTATCCTTTGTAAAGGAAATGTTTGTTATCCACATTGGGGCAAATCGACCCTTTCGACTCGTGCCTCATTACTTTCAATTTAGACAACTCTGAACCTCAACTCCACTCCTTGGTTTGTTTCCAAATCCCATCCACAATTCAGAACATCGTTATTCATAGATGCATCATTGATGAAGGATCATCCNAAATCGACCCTTTCGACTCGTGCCTCATTACTTTCAATTTAGACAACTCTGAACCTCAACTCCACTCCTTGGTTTGTTTCCAAATCCCATCCACAATTCAGAACATCGTTATTCATAGATGCATCATTGATGAAGGATCATCCACATGCATTATGTCCAAAATTGTTTGGTAGATTCTTGACTTCCTTGAGCTAACCCCTTATGCTATCACCCTTCAGGCCTACGATGGCCACCCATCTCAACCTAAGGGTTTTTGTCAAAACGACCCGGTAGAGCTAGCCGAAAAAATGGTCATGAGTGAAAATTATGTCATAGATTCCCCATTGGACTAAAAAATCTTACTCAAACATAGCTACATGTATGTTATGAACGAAGTGGCCTCATTTTTGTTTCACACCATGATCTTCCCTCACAATGGGAAAGTCATCATTGTCGATCATTGTCGATCATTGTAGTATACCTAGGGAGGTAATATGGGGTATCTAGGGAGGTACCCAATGGGAATGTGGTTATGTATTATTAGTGGAGCCCATTTAATATATGATAATGTGGTCATTCAATGTAAGGTGGACTAGGTCCGCTATATTAATAAAGGCCCACTATGGTAGTTAGATGTAATAAATGTAAGAAGATTCTCTAGAAGGTTCATATGAAATAGAGAGAGCTATATAAATAAGTGTAAGCAATGTAATGAAACATAGTGAAGAATATTGTGAATGAATTAAGCATTGCTTCAGGAGTGTATTCCTTCCTTAAGGAATAATATATGGTGTTACCCTACCTCAAGGGTTTTGACTATTTCTTGTGTTCAATATTTTGGTGAATGGTTTGGATTATTCTTGTTGATATTTTGGGTTTATTTTGAGATTTATCTTCAGATATATTTAGACAATTAACAATTGGTATCAGAGCACTTTCCTTGGCCAAAGAAGGGGAGAATTGTTTTGGCTCTTTTTGCATATTTTTTCTAGGAAAAAAAGAGGGCGGTGCACTTCAGGTTCARATATGAAACTTTATGAGAATAATTTGGCCAAAAACATTGTATATTTGAATTCCTCTCATAAATAAACCCAATTTCAAAAAAACAATCGACCAAAACAGAGTCTAAGGAGTAAAGTTATGAGCATTTTAAATTCAACTGTTTTTTCAGKGTTTTTCCGGAAAAGCCGCGATTTTCTGCAGTAATTTATTTTTAAACTCTAGTTTTTGTTGCAAATTTATTTCAAGCATGATGCAATTTAATGAGAGAGATGATGGCCCTAGTATTGAATAATATATCAAAAATATAAAGTCATCATGTGGATACCTATGGCGACATGGGCTATGGACAAATTTAATGGATGATGCTATTAAATGGTGGTTTGAAGTTACACCTGGAGATATTTATGCACTTTCAGTTAAAGAGTATGAAAAATTATTTTTAGACAAGTGGTCTCATTCCAAGAGTAAGGATAAAGAATGCACCAAGGGTTTATTTTTAGGCATCAAACCTATATTACAAGTTCATGTTTGTATTCATAAAGAAAATTCCATTTTTCTATTAACCCTAGTTGCCAACACAATTTTATCAATGTTTAGTTGGTTAATAGGTTGCACATTCATGCAAAGAATATTCAAAGCACAAAGGTTGAGGGTGAAAATATTCAAATTTTTAAAGATTTGAAACTTACCATGGATAAATATGTGTTGCATTCATACTTTTATGCTATAGATATGGGTGAGGTGGATATTGTTTTGGGATATCCTTGAATGGATTCAGTTGGTACAGTTAATATTAATGTGCAAAAGAATTTTTTGAAGTTGTGGTACAAGAAAAAGAAAATTACATTGCAGGATGTGTCTCTTTGTCAGCAAGACGAACCCACAAAAACAAGCACAATCAGAGGCAGAGTCTATAGAAACAGATGAAGCAAAGCCATAGGATGAAAACAATAAAGAATCTAAGGAGGTCATTGAATCAAAGGAATGAGCAGTTGTAGATATGAAGAAAAAGGAACCAATTCCCACAGTTGTGATATATCACCATCCACATCATATAGAGAAACAACACTTGTCACGAAAATGGTGTGAACATCCACACACTTATGCACCAACGGGGAGCTTGGAAGGAAACCAATCCAAAGGTTCTTGGATGCCTACCAACACTATCGGATGACATCAAGCTAGATAACCAATTCCATGGAAACATTGGCATGAGGTGGCACAAACTAAAGGTGGAAAGGAAAAAATTGGACATCCTATTTGACTTCCACTCGGATGGATGGATGGTAGTACTTGGTACTAGTTGGCTACATTGCTTAGACATTCATATTGTATGGTTTCTTCTCGTGTTTTGAGGATGAAACATGTGAAGGGGGATGGAATATAGTATATCTAGGGAGGTAATATGGGATAGCTAGGGAGGTACCCAATGGGAATGTGGTTATGTATTATTAGTGGAAGTCATTTATTATATGAGAATGCGGTCATTCAATGTAAGGTGGACTAGGTCCACTATATTAATAAAGGCCCACTATGGTAGTTAGATGTAATAAATGTGAGAAGGATCTCTAGAAGGTTCCTAGGATATATAGAGATATATATAAAGAAGTGTAAGCAATGTAATGAAACATAGTGAAGAATATTGTGAATGTATCAAGAATTTCTTGAGGAGTGCATTCCTTCCTTAAGGAATAATATATGGTGTTACCCTAACTCAAGGGTTTTGACTATTTCTTGTGTTCAGTATTTTGGTGAATGGTTTGGATTATTCTTGTTGATATTTTGGGTTTATTTTGAGATTTATCTTCAGATATATTCATACACTTAACAATCATTTTACACATTGTGAACCTTGCCCCACTACAATTTTGGGTAATATTCTTCCCCTCCTTGGGGCACAACCAAAAGTTTCACCATTCGTGGGAATGGGTCCAAGGATCTTTCAAGACCCCTTGCTCCTTGGCACAGACCAGGGTGACCCACCCCACATACCTCCCATCAGACTTTGGCTAAGCATGAAAAATCCCTTATGTTATGGTAGAACCCATACTACAATCCACCTCTGAGACACCCATACCCCAGTCTACCTCTACGACACCCCCAAAAAATGAACAACGTCCAACACTTTTGAAAACTACTCCTCACCCCCTAACCCAAATCCCATTCTTCTACCCACCACCATGAGTTACAACATACCAGGTAGCAACTACACTCACACTTCCTAATATGATGATAGCCATCCTTGATTGTTATCTTGATCCACCATCTATGGTACTAATACCTTCACTCTCCCTTCAAATAACTACATTACCCAAGCAGACCCTAGTCAATCCATTATTTCCACAACATGGTCACATATTTGGGGGAAAGAATACCAACATTTTGGGAAAGAAGAAGAAATACGGGAGGAATACTCAGGCCAAACTTTGAATACCACCCCCATGCACACTCTGTGAAGCACTAGGTCACCCCACAAACATGTGCCCCACCTTCCAAAGTTACATAACATCATCCGTCTCCTTCGGACAACACCATTATTACCCAACCCAGTAGCAACGTCCATAGAACCTATGCAAGAGTATACCCTCCCACACAATAATACAAGATTTACCAACTTCACATATGCCATATGTTCACAATATGGACATTACACTCATCATTGTTTCGATCGACCCCAATTTTGAGACACATTGGAAGTAGTCCACCAAATGAACTTGCCAGAACACACTCAGATGGTACCACAACCATCGGAATCCACATAGTCTGGTCCCTCTAATATTTATTACATTTCCACTTTAGTGAATGCACGTCGTACTTTCTCATTGGAATTATGTGTTCAAATGGACCATTTCACGTATATGTGTCCATTGATCATTGAGCACCGCACTCATCAAATGACCACCATTCAAAATATTCAAGCGACCCTCCATTCTACAAGGTTCCTCAACATTGAAACCACCCCCCAAGGTGCTTCTAACTCACCTAATCAAGAGATATCATCCAAACCTCTTTCCCCATTCACTTTTTTGGTACAACTACGACATGATACACTTCCTCCTACCCACCTAATTCCCCAGAAACCCCTCGGTAAGAAATTCTCCCTCCTCCTAGAGACCATAACACACACATGTGTGTACAGGTCCATTGCATTTATTCAAACAAATGATCATTACCTTTAGTTGAGAAATCAATCCCTATTGGGGTAAGCGCGTGTCTACCATCTCCCAAAATACCTACAAACACCATTCCTTCACAAGCCCATTATGTTTTCACTACCTCAACATCTGTCGGTTCTTCGACACCCAATACTATGGCACTCTCATGTGAGATATATAGCCCCATCATGCCAATATCTCCCATTCATGCCTCTAAGAGGTATTTTCTTTCACATGTCTTTTGTTAAGATGAATACATTCTAGAGGCCATGAGGGAACTTGACTACCCTTGGGACACAATGCACCATTGGTCATTCTTCTTACCTCAGTATGATTTTTAAACTACCACTAACATCGATGTTTGTGCGGTTGAAACTAAGGCCTTCATTCCTCTTGGGCATTTAGATTGGTTCAAAAGTCTACTCCTTGCCCTCGACACATTTGAAGAAGTGAACATGGCCAACATTTCCTCGACCATCAAGGTGGAAATTTCCACCAAACCAGGAATCATCGAGGACATCATCCTCAACGTCATATGTTCCTCAGAAGAAGTCCTTGCATACAAGGCTCTTTTTGAAGATCATAAAGATATTTTTGCTTGGTCATATACTGAAATGCCAGGTCTCAACCCTTCCACTATCAAATGACATATTGAGATTTCGATTGATGTTGTTCCCGTTCATCAAAAGTAGCAACCCCTTCATCCCTCCAAATAAATGGCTATAAAATATGAAATTGATAATTTGCACAAAACCGATTTCATTTACCCCATTGCGTATACATCACGGGTCTCTAACCCCATCCCTATCAACAAAAAGTAGGGAACTATCCATGTATGTACAAATTTTAGAGACCTAAATCAAATGTGTCCCAAGGAAAAATTTCCTACTCTCTTCATCAATCAATCAATCGATGTTGTGTCGGAAATGAATCCCTATAATTTATGGATGGATTCTCTGACAACAACCAGATCCAAATTTTCCATGCAGACAAATACAAGACTGCATTCACCAAACACTGCGGCACTTACATAGATCGTCTCATGCCCTTTTGTCTAAAAAATGTTATAGCCACTTTCGAGTGGGAAACAAATTACGAATTTCATGATATTTCCCACCTCATCCTTTCCTACTTGGACAATCTTACAACTCAGTCTAAGAAACGATCCCAACATCTCACGAATTTTTGCATCATTTTCCAAAGGTGTCGCGAATACAAAATTAATTTAAACCCCCTTAAATGTGAATTTTTCATCGTCGTCGAGTGTTTTCTCAGATTCATAGTATCCTAATAGGGGATCATGGTGGACCTCCTCAAGGTTCAAGCCATCAGCGAAATTCCCCCTTCCAAGACCTTATGCTAGTTACAAAGTCTACAAGGTAAAGCCAACTTTTTACGTCACGTAGCCCCAATCACACAACTTGCACCCATGTTTTCTTATGCCTTTTATGCCAAGACATCCCATTTCAATGGGATGATCAAGCTCAAAAATATTTTGAGGCATTAAAAGTGGCCCTCTCAAAAGACCCTTTAATTGGTCCCCATGAATTTGATAAAGACTATACCATGTACCTTTCAACCTCGGAAGTATCAGTTGTAGGATTTCTCATCCAACAAGGCAAAGATGTACGAGAACATGCCATCTACTACATCAATAATAGATTATTAGGGCCTCCTTTATACTATAATAATGAGGAAAAGATGGCCTTGACTGTGGTTCACGTAGTCCAAAAACTGTGCCATTACATTTTTCTACGAACCACCAAGGTTGTTGTAAACTCCGATCCGATGCAATAGTTACTTATTCGACACCAAATTAATGGGAAATTCACCCAGTGGATTGTAATTCTCCAAGAGTTCGATATGGATTTCACAACTCCTAAAAGTAAGAAGGTTCTTATCCTCGCATAATTCATCGTTGATTTATTTTCCAACACCAAGGACACAGCCGTGAATGAAAAATTCTGCAATGATAATCTATTTTTTCATCTTGTTAGAAGACCCTTGGTATGGTGAAATCCTCACCTACCTTCTCACCCATAATTTTAGTTCACATCTCTCATGAGATTATCATCAATATGTATGCCACCAACCCCATCGATATCTCCTCATAGGAGACATTCTATGTCGGTGGGGAGTGGACACCATATTACATCATTGCCTCACCCTCGATGAGGCAGAGTGAATCCTTAACGATTTCCACAATGGTGCTTATGGTGGGAACCTCTTGGGTATGTCCACCACCCATAAAGTCGTTCGGGCTGGGTACTTTTGGGTCACCTTGTTTCATGATTGCATTCAAGTAGTCAAGCGGTGTATGAAGTGCCAAATGTTCACACACAAAGCACGATCCCCACTAGCTCCATTACACCTAGTCATTATGACTGACCCCTTCTACAAATGGAGCATAGATTTCATGACATGCAATCCCCCATCTAGAAATGGTCACAAATACAATATTGTGGTTGTTGATTCTTTCACCAAATGGGATGAATCCATGCCTACTTTCAACAATATGGAAGATACAATGACCCACTTCTTTTTCAATCATGTCGTCACTCACTTTGAGGTCCCCCAATAATTAGTCTCAAATCATGGCAAACATTTTGAAAACGAGGCATTTGAGGAGTTATCCTCACATCTAGGCTTCACTCGTGAGTTCGCTTCCCCATACTACCCACAGTCCAATTGAGGCCGAGGCCATCAACAAAGTCCTCAAAACCACGCTGCAATGAATAGTGAAAAAACACAAAACCATGCTACAATGAACAATGAAAAAACACAAAAACAACTAGCATCACATGCTTTTATATGCATCATGGACATACTAAACAATGATCAAAATTACCATGGGTTTTACACCCTTCCACCTTGTCCATGGGGTAGAAGCTATATTTCTCATTGAGTGTGAAATCCCAACACTCTGAACAATAGTCGAACTGTTACCTGATACCACTCTAATTGAAAAAAACCTCATTGCCTTAAAAACTATCAATGAAGATAATAGGTCCTCATTGTAACACAACGACGCCACCAAAAAGCACTCAAAATCCACTTTCAATCGCTAGGTCAACCCTTGCTCCTTCAACGAGGATGACCCTGTCCTCGCTTATGATATCGCCCATGATACCTTAGGCCATGGAAACTTTAAATCTTTTTGGCATGACCCTTTTATAATCTAACATTGCCTCGCAAAAGGAGCATACATACTTGCTCACCCCAAAGGTAGCCTCCTTAAATACCCTATCAATGGGTTATACTTGAAGAAGTTTTATCTTTAAGTATCTATTCTACTTCAGACCACCTCCACGTGCATGTTTTTATTTTTGTAAAAATGTTCATATATTTTTTAATATGTTTTACATGCACATAAAAAAATTCACATTTCCTATCACTTGTCCTTTTTTATTTACTAGATGAATCATTCACCAACATATCATGTCAGTTTTGTTGATTGTGATAGTTGATGGAATCAGAACCATGCTTCAATGACTTGGGCCATTTATTCACCTACACATACATTGCTTCACTCCAACGGTGTGTGTCTAGGTCTAACTACGAATAACCAAGCGGAATATGTTGTCGTGATCGACCTTTTGGATGATGTTGCTCACCTTCACATTTTCCGCTTCAATATATTCTTCTATTCCCTGCTTGTCATCTTGTAGTTGAACAATGTCTACCATGTTCACAAACCTTGCTTGTTTAGAAAATTTCTACAAGTTAAAATTCTATCATGAAATTTTGAATCCATTACCTTCACACATATTCATAGAAGTGAGAACTAAGTTGCAGACGACATTGCAAATGAAATTCTAGATTGGAATTTGTCGCAATAATGAAAACATTGTTTATCATGAGTAGTCTATCTATCAACATTTATGTTTTTCCATCATCACTTCAACATGTACAATAAAGAAATACAAGAACACAAACATATCATCATATATAGAAACATCCCATCATTCAATTACACCATTATGAGACGTCAAAAATGAATGTGTGTGTTATATATATAAGAAATTTCAAAAATGGGGTACATCAATACAAAGGACCAACCCTCACTACGACCACACTCGCCTACCATCTACAAAATGGGGGCATTAACCCTATACATGCCATATAAGAAAAACCCACATACGTAGAGATATACAAAACCAAGYGTCGCTCATCCATAAAAATATTCCACTCCTAAGGTGGCCCAACCTTCAAGAATCACCCAACTAGGGGCTCCCCACTCGCTGGAGGCCTCATMTTCCTAAGGATCTTTKCACATGCGATTGCAACATGTATTACCAATGGGAACCACTATGGCTCAAGGCCTATACAGACCTCCAACACCTCCTCATCCTACACATTTATCCATCTGGCACCTTGCACACCATGGAGTGGCTGGTAAAAATGCCAACGAAGGTCCTTGAGATAACTGTAGAGCCTCACCTCCTGATCAATGGTTCCCCCACCATGTAGACCCACTTGGGGTATTTGCAACATCCCAGCCTTTTCATCATGACAAACTTGGCGTCGTACAACTCTAACAGGTCCCTCTCRACTTGTTGTTGTTGGCTCCCTCATTAACACTAAAATATCTCTCACCACRAGAATCTCTCACCCTCGTGGTCCAAAATATACAATCACAAAAATAATTACCCATCAATGATATGTCAGATAATCATAACCATGTGTAAACATATCAAAAAATAGAAATATAATACATAATCACATCAATACTCACCTCGAAAGTCCCACTCCTCGCCATATGGAAGGATAATCATAGGATCATGTCAGTAGTCCATACCAACATAAGGGTACTCTAGGATGATCTTGGGGGTCTACCTTCAGAAGCCTTGGAATTTTGACATAAAGTAGCACCCCACTAGCCCACCACCCTCCCGGACCAGCAAGTATGCCCATCGTCTCATCTGTGGTTGGACTACAAGGAGAACACCTTCTTGCGAAGGTTTTTATGGAACCTCCCTGAAAAATTTATCCCTTAGTTGTTTATAGCAGAGGTTGTTAGCGGAGGCAGGTGGTCGAATACTTTTTTTTTCGATACTTTTTAAGGTATATACTTACCAATGCACACCTAAACATACCACACCAGTGCTTAAATGTTGAAATGCACCGTCACTGTTCATAGTGAAGGTTGTTAGAAGACGTGAGCGACCAAAGGCTTTTGCAGACATTTTTGTTCGGTGCGCCTATACGGTGCATCCTCCCCAGTTCTCAACTACAACATAACACACCAATATGCAGATGTTCAAACACATTGTCATAAGTTATAACAAAAGTAACAAGCATTGTTCAAAGCGCACCAACACCATTGAATCTTATGTATCGATGCGTAAAATTGTCTGATGGCACACTGCATTATGAGTAAATAAAAAGAAATTACCAGACTAATTTTCATTGTGACACCTCATCTCGTGCTTCCAATCTCTCAATAAAGCACCGATTTTTACTCTATTTTCAAGGATGCCTTGTTTCCAGTGCTCCTCGACGAGTTGGATAGCTCCATCGATCAATTCCAGACATTTCCAATTTTTGGAAATTACCATGAATTTTCATTTCCTCTCAATGGTGGAACCATGCCTCCTCTGGATATAAGAGTCCAGGTAGTATTTTTATTACCTCCCCATTTTCATTTTCATCCGTTTGAAATTTGAATTGAGCTTCAAATTTGGGACTTTTTTCAAAAAAAAATTCCAACTCCACGCAGTGTGCTGTTCAAATTCAGCTCACCCAGAGCGATGCATCTCTTTCTAACTTCACAGTAAGTACCGTCGTCGATGCGTTGAATTTTTACCGTACTTAACTAGTGCTTTCGCTTAAATGGCCAGCATATGATGCGTTATAAAATACAACACTCGATAAATAACATGTAGGTGCTTTTCGAACACAGAAGCACCGATGCGTTCCATTTAACCAAGTGCACTACTCAAAATACAACACATAAAATTAAACTGGGTGGTGCAACCATTTTAAACAAATGCACCATTTCCATTAATAGAACCACACCATAAAAATATTGACTGATTTGGAATTGCAGGGAATTTCCTTTGACGCCCCTTCTTTGGTGCTCTACACTTCACAAAGCACCACTAAACAAAACAACGGTGTTTCAATAACATGGTAGCATCGACGCATTCATAGTAACACATCGAACCGATTAATTTTCAATAAATCAATATAATGGAGTGGTGCATTATACTAGACAACGCACCGCTAAACATCATGTCAGTGCTATGGAAACTATATCGCAATGGTGTTGTCAATTAACAAAAGTGCACTGTCTTGTTTACATTCCATAAAAACTGGGTCGGTGGTGTGTTTATGTTAACCAAATTCACTGGTGTTGTGGGACGTCTTGGTGGATGGCCCATGACTAGTGCTCTTGACAACAAAACACATTGTTAAACAAAATATTGGTGCTCTAATAACAAATTAGCACCGATGCATTTATATTAACATATTAACACATCACACAACTTAAGTTTCTATAAAACAATTTAACTTGTTGATGCGCCTAGGTCCAAACAATGCACTGGTAATTTAAAGAGCACGACACCAGGCCAAATTTTCATAAATAATTAGTGAAGTGCGTCATATGGTAAGCATTGCTAAGATGCTAGGAAGTGTGCCAATTGTGATAAACACACTGGTGCATTCTATTAATTGAACACACCACCCATTTTTTGAAACAAAATTTATGCTTCGTGGTGCATCAAATAAATACAATGCATTGGTGATGTTTACTACAACACAATGAGCAAAATACATAATAATTTACCATATCAGTTCATTTTATGGGGTTCCTCATTACCGATGCATTATAAGACAAAAACATTGGTATCGACGCATACAAAGATAAAATGGAGCGTCAATGTGTTACGTTCATCGAAATGTAGTGGTGCANAAATACATAATAATTTACCATATCAGTTCATTTTATGGGGTTCCTCATTACCGATGCATTATAAGACAAAAACATTGGTATCGACGCATACAAAGATAAAATGGAGCGTCAATGTGTTACGTTCATCGAAATGTAGTGGTGCAGCTAAGTGAGTTGCACCGAGAAAAATACTTAAAATTTTATCATTGTTGTGTGTCTTTTAAAACACCCTCGTTACCAGTGCATCAAAAAATACAAGACATCGTTAAAAAACATCCAGTGCTCGAAGGAACATAGAGTGTTGGTGTGTTTCATATAACCAAGCACACCACTTGGTTTATAATTAACAAATTCTACTACAATGATGCATTTCATAGAACCAACCACCCCAAGTTACACAGTTCATTTGTGAAATGGCATCATAGGTTGTTTTGTATGACAACCCTTAACCGATGCGCTATATATCACAATGCAATGTTGTAGATATCGATGCTCAACTAACAATGACACATCGATGTGTTAAATTTAACACACCATTGTTCGGTGCCTTATGCTTGATATGGAGCAACGAAAGTGTTGCGTATGATGTTGTTAATAACATCGGTTACTTTTTCACTTTTTGTTTGCAAACATAAACTAGTTTCAGTTTTTGATAATCACAAATTAGTTATAT
>SNQJ01S0001203.1:76159-87172 GCA_010110895.2 Picea sitchensis
AAAGTCGAGCAACTCATGGAGGAGGAGATGCAAGCCAGAGCATTGAGGGAGTGGTAGACGATTGAGTCTATCTAGAGGGAGGCTAGGTTGATGATCAAGAGTGGGGAGGTCATTTCCATTAATCCAGTCCTATTCGAGGAAGATGAGGATGTGGAAAAATAAATGTGAGAGCAGGACAAGGGAAACTAGCAACAAAGAGAGCGAGAGTTTGTTGCCCATGCAGTGCCCCTTCTAGATGAGAAAGCGATCAAGCACATGGTCGTGGAGAAGAAGAAACAAGATGAGCTTCTTAGTAAGTACATGGGTGATAATCTCATGGAGGATCATTTCGAGTCCAAGGAAATGCTTAATATTTAGTGATAAGGAATGCTGAAAAAACTTATGGATCATCGTTTTTTTTTCCAAATGTTCTTCTTAACTTCTAATAAATAGATAATATGGACCTTAGGTCATTCTTGATATTGACATAATTTTATAATTAAGACATCCACCAAGGTCCTTTCTCATTGAACAGGCAAAAGGGGCATTGGGAAGTTGTGATCATAGAGCTTGACAGTCCTAATTATGCGAAAGTAAGGGCCAAGATGACAGACTTGGAATAGAACGAAGTTGATGTGCCCGATGCCACTAGCAAGGGCCTCGGTTACAGACACTTTGGGGCCAAAAAATTCCTCCCCATCCTAAAATATCTAGTCAATAATTCCCCTCGAGGCTAAGAAGATGAGGTGTAGGTATGTGATTTACAAGCAAATTGACAGTTCATATTATGGCTACATAAATGACGAGGACGATATCTTGGAGAAAGTTGAGTTGTCCACAAAGGAGGAGATGTGAATGAGAGTGTCGAGGAAATGGCAGAGGATCAAATCCATGTGCTAAATTATGAGAGGCACCGAAGAGTGATTGCTTCCGCAAAGCACAACCCTTGCAAAACTTTAATTGTGGAAGTTTGCATACGTACTTTATCAATTAAATTGTTTCTCGATGCAGTTTTACGTAACAACCACATCGGTGACCTTTCAATCACACTAGTGCGCTATAAACAGTGTAACACACATGTATATTATGTTTTTTCAATTCATGTTGATGTTGTTGTTGTTTGATTTATAAAATGTATTATAAGTACACTAATGATTTCTTTGTTTTTAAATTAAATTTAAGATGTATCACTCATTAGAATTTAGAGTTACCATATAATGTTTAACTTTAGTTTTATGAAATCGCTTACTTTGGATTGTAATTGTGAAAACTTTTAACTGTTAATGTCATATAATGTTTAATTATTCTTCAAGATGAATTGTTTAATTTCCAACAAGATACAATATGTTGATTAAAATTGTTTACAAAGAAAAAATACTTTTATGAAATGTTATTTTCTCATTTATTTTATTGATAACATTATAATAAATGTTCATAATTACATTTATAATTGTTATATTTATTAGTGATGGTACAAATATCTTCTATTTTGGAATGTTTTGTTTTTCAAATATTATATTGGGATGACTTATGCCAACTGTCATATTAGACCATAAAATGCACCTCACTTTATACTAATAATAAAAAATTAATGAAGGTCTTAATATAATTAACATGTTTTTTTTAGTTTGTAGGCGAAAATGTCATTTTTATGTTAAAATTTTATTGCAAAAACATGGACATGTATTTTTAAATTCTGATACATGTTGCACAAAAAAATATTAGAATAATAGGAAACAATAACATTTTTATAATTTTGTTTATATATTTGGAATTAATGAAAATATATCTATAAATGCATGCAATTCATCAAATAATAACATTTATATAAAAATATATATATTGAATCCATAGAAATAGATTTATAAATGCATGCAATTTCATCTAAGATGAGTTTGTGTAAACTATTTAAAAATATTGTCAAAATGAAACACAATGACAAATGATTTGAAACTATTTAAAAATATTGTCAAAATATTTAATTAATTGGTTTATGTAGTCCCAACCACCACCACTTTTTTTAGGACAAAACAAAATTTGACATAAACTCATTAGATAACATGAACATATGATACTTCCCATCCTAAAAAAATTAATTTTACATAATGTGCATGCATCCTATGACATTAGTGTTCTATGTAAATTCTACAATTACTAATATTCATTACCATATTTTTTGTGATCATGTAGTGAAAACCATATTATTAATACATATGTCTTATCAAACAACTAATATACAACTATCATGTGTCCTCCATAATTAATCCTAAGAGATTCTTAACTAAGTGATGCTTTCCATATTCCCTTTGTGAGCCTATTTGATATTATAGGGCCCTTTGCATCATGAATAATTCATAAAGCATCATTTAAGGGCAAAGCCATTATTTTTCACAAGTGGGCCATATTAGGCTCTAATACAATCCCTAGTGTGCAAGACTTATAATGGCTAAGGTTCATTATACATGTCCCCTGTGATGGTTTCAAACCTGATGCAGGATGGCCCATGAATTCTAACCACTTCATGCCCTAAGACATTTATTTTCATCCTCCAACCATGATTAGGGCCTTCAAAATCGTCATTGGTGTGGAAAAACTCATAATGGTGCACATATCATATCCATGGGATAAATGTTCCCTTTATATGGCCTATGTGGGTTTGGGACCATATTTAGGGCCCGTGAGACATTAAATCATATTTTAGGCCCTACATTGGTGTTCCTCCTCAAGCCATGTCTAGGGTCCCTAATACCCTTTTATGGAGAGAAAAACATTATAACATCACTATTATTATACTCATTCACCAAATATTCTCTTTAGAAGGGTTGTTTGGAATCCTATGCATGGATGATGAGCCCTAAAAGCATCTTCCAAGACATATGATGTTGGTGTTCCTTATCGAACAATCATGTTGATACATTTGTTTTGCTACCTTGCAATAATCAAATTTAACTTATCAAAACATAATGAAGTGGTTTATGGAACAAACAAAAGGGATCTTGCATGAAGTTGATGGTAAAAAAATTGGCAATTGTGAATTTGGGAACATGCTCTCGCATGAAAATGTACATGTTATTTGAAGTGTGCACACATTCCTTTTAAAATAGCCTTAATGCCCTTTGGACTACCATACATACTACTGTGAAGTTTTCTAAATAAGAATTAAACATAAGCATGCATGCACTTTAGAAACGTGCATGCATTAATAATGGGAACACATTATTTTTAACATAAAAATATATAAATTATATAAGAAATTTTGATTTGTAAACTGCCATGAATATTCCACTGGAACAATTCATCTCGACAAATCTAATATATAAAATTGAAATCTACACTATGAAGGTTAAATTCCTTTAGATTCCAGAATGTTTAGATATTGATTTTTTGCTTATGCATGAAATAGTTAAAATACGGAAAATAAAGAACATTAAAGTACAATCACACACCATCCACAAGATAACACAATTTTTTTCTCTGGGAAACCCTTACAGGAAAACCCAGCAAGAAGGTGAGGTTGCTCTGCTCTCTTTTCTCTGGTATGGAAATAATGCAAGTACAAAGGAGAAGACACTCTCTATGGAGTTACCTAAGACTTGTGGCATGTTAGATTGCTACATAATTTTAACCCCCTATGTTATTCCCTCTAATTTCCCACTCCCAGTTGTTCTGCTATGCTATGGAACAAAATACAATAACATAGAATGGAACCCCTTCTTCTCCTAGTGGACCGGTATTTAACATAGCCCCATAACCATCTAGGGATAGGTTTTTGACTTACTTAACCCTCAATTATGGTAGGGTTTTGAACCTTCTTGAATGTTCTTGAAATTCCTCACGTGGCTAGTCCCATATGCAAGAGTAACGGGGATTAACGTGGCATCCTCTCATACCATGGTTGTCAACATGATAGGTCAACTTGTGGGAGGAATAACTTTTTCATACGAACTTCGATTAATGCACGATCAACACCATTGGAAAGGTCTCGGAGTGTAGAACACCATTAAGGGGGTGGGCATAGGTTTTGGACACCAAAACCCCCAAAAATTCCATTTAATGCCTCAAAATGGCTATGAAAGGTTCCAGACCCCAATTTTCCAAATTGGGACCTGCCACTAAAATGACCCTGCAAGTTGATTCCTCTAATTTTTTCCACTCTGAAAGCATCGAAATAGATGAAAAATAATATAATGATCCAACTCGGATCAAATTTCCACCCGTAAAATGTATCAAGGGTAATTTAGTAATTTGTCTATAATATTTTATCCCAACATCCATTTTTGGCATTATTTACATACTTGGAAAGATCTTGAAGAGATATACAACTTTTCTGTTATTAAGTTTCTATGTTTCTTGTTATGTATTTTTGTTTTTTCAAAATAATATAAAATAAATCTTTTGTCACGAAAAATAATATTTGTAATTTTCTTACAACTTTTTTTTCCCAACATTCATTTTTGTTGCTCTTTAGATAATTGCAAAGATCTTGAAGTGATCTACAACTTTGTTGGTATACACTTTTGTTGTGTCTATATAGATGTTTTTTTTTTTTAAAAGAATATATATTTGTTTTTAACAAATAGGATACACTTTTGAAGGTTATACTTTGTTATACATCCATTTTAAATTAAATGCCACATTTAATAATGGGATTACTCCCTTAAAAATACTTCTCTATGAACCTTTTACTCCCTATTGAAACCTTGAACTGCCATATAGACTCTATAGAGGGAATATATGGTCTTTGAGTGGGATACTAGTGCCATCATGGAGGTTTTGTGCACCAGGTATGGATCTCAAGCCCTTAACCATGGTCCAGTGAGGAAAACAAGGACCTTATGCCCTATGTGAACCTTCAGAGTCTTATGGGCTAGGAACAAGGCCTTGGACCACCATTTAAGTTCTATAAATAGGATTTTTGGCCTTTGAGTGGGAGATGCGTTCCATTAGGAATTTTGCACTTAAGGGATGATTTGGGGGACTTTATTACGGTATGGGTAGTAATTCAAAGGACTTGTGACCCTAAATGAAGCTCTTATGCACTCCTAGGAATTTTTTCACATGAGGAGTGGGTGTCAGAGAATTGACCATTGTAGGAGAAGGAAAATGAGGGAATTATGTTCTAAAATGAATCTTCTATGGCTCATGGGCCATGAAGCAGGCTGGAAAACCACCACATGACCCATCTAAATGGGATATTTAGACCCCAAGTGAAATATAGGTGCTATTATCAATTTTTCAAATTACAAATCTCCTCATAAGGAAATGTAAGTATTTGATTTCGTTAGTGAAGAATTAATTAATTTGTTAAGGTTAAAATAATATTAAATTAAAATTATTTTATATTAATATTTAAAAATATAAAAATTATTAAGCAAATTCAATAAATAAATAAAAACAAAAGTCCATGTGTAGAACTTATAGGGAGCTTAGTCCCCATATTTGATGTAATGATTGTGACATGCAATCAACCACTTTATAAAACACATGTTGAATTAAATAGTTCCATTGAAAACACAAAAACACAATTACTCAATCATCTTTTTCTTACACCCCAATGGGACGTCTAAAGGTAGACCCAATGCAAGGCATTTTTGAGGAGTGGTTGGTGGTCTACGGAAGTTATAGTTTATTAACAACTCGTCACCAGGAAACAAACTACATATTGCATGCAAAACGACAAATCTAGATGCATTCATTTTCATAAAGAACTCTTTGTCATTGGAGTTTTCCTCAAAGGAACAATTTGCACAAAATAATGAGGCTCTACAACTATTTATGAACCCTGTGATGTTTCGATGAGTTTGTGGATGATCATCGATATATAACATGTTTTTTCTTGTTACAGTTTCCAGAAGCATAACCATTCATTCAATACTATACATGTAAATGCTATCTTTGTATTTGACAATATTCAGGTAATCAAACTAACTATATAGAGGACCACAAAATGGCATAAGTGCCACTAATATTTTGAGAGGAACAAATACACGTGAAAGGATAAACAACCCAAGATTTGCAACATCTATTTTAGACTTGGCAATTATATAACTATTACCACAAAAAGAGAATGTGGTTCCAACATTGAGCACATGCATGGACGATGGTCAAGAACCATACAAAGCTCAGTTGTAACAGGTTTGGTATTTACTTTGCAGATGGATAGGAAGATGGAATTCATCGCTACCTTCCAACAATTGAATAGACTTTGGTGTGTACTTGGACATTTTTTCTCTTAGCTCATACAACATTTTTGATCTCCTAGTAGTGATATTTTGGGTAGTATCGATATCATACTTTGGCTCACTATAAGAGCTTTCCATTGACTCAACATAAGGAGATGGGTTGACCAATTTAGGATGAAACATAGTTGATTTGGCTTCCAACTTTTCAAAAAAGGAGCATATGGAAGTGTTCCTACGTGTCTTTTTGATATCACCAATTGAATTATTGACCGCAGTGGGATTTATTAGACCATCAACTTTGGGTAATCGATCATTAATATAATGAGACAATGTGGCATGTTGAGGGTTCTTCTTTAACCCTTCACATTTTGAACAATGACATACCACTAGCGTGTCATAAAAAATATCCAATTCACGGTGTAATATCGTTGACCCTAGTTGCATGTTACTAGAAGATGGCATGTTACAATTGGTAGGGTAAAGAAGTTGTCCATTTTCATTAAACATTTGCATGTGATACCTTTCTCTTGATAAGAGCTGGTGACATTTTTGCATTGGTGAAATATCTTGCTCATCCAAACTCGATCCTCATTTATGATCCTACAAAATTCAATGAACAATTATTCAAATGCAAGTGCATAAATAGCTTAAATTCAATCAGATAAATAAATTATAAATAATTCTAGACTTACTTCAAACAATTTGGGAGAAGTTGACAAATTTGCAACGATATGGAATGAGTTCGAATATGAAGTATTGGCCATTTGATATTATAACCTCCTTTTCCCTGCATTAGAGCCAAAACCATCATCAATATGTGCATGCATTTGATATTAAAAGTCACCAGTGTTTTTAATTATTTGCTAACACACTGGTGTGTCTGTATATATAGAATGCACCGTTGTGCTACACTAGAAACATAACGAACGGTTACCTCTGATAGAACCTCTACAAAACAAAATATTCGTAAATTTTAATAGCAGAGGATTTCATTTCTATTTTGTTGATGAAATTGGTATCGATGCGTTTTTATGTAGATACACACTGGGGCGCACTAATATGTGTGGTGCAACGATTTGACGACAACATTTTTTTTTTTTAATATATAGTTTAATGAAGTGTTTTACATACAAATTGAAAAAGAAAAAAAAAAAAAGTTACATACAAATTGAAAAAAAGAAAAAAAAAAAGAGAGGGAATTTCATTTTCCAAAATGCATTTGTTTATAAATTAAAACACTATTCATTATTTCATTTTTTTGGTAGAATTTAGAGGGAAGATTTGTGGAAGAGAGATTTACCACGAAAGACTTTAGAGTGGGTGGAATTTTTTGAAGAGCCAAATTTGGAAGGGATCCATAGGACAAATATAAATCTACAAAGAAGAAATTTTAGGTATGTGATTTCATTCTACTGATCATTTCAATCTTTCCCTATTCGATTCAAACTATTTTCAATGCATGTTAAAAAAAAAGGGTTTCATAGTTACCTTCGGTATTGGAAGCTATAGATTTATTGTTGTTTTTTTGGTTCCCCTCTTTTTTTAAGCAATAAGTTTTTATAGGGTTTATTTTCTTAAGCAATAGATTTTTATAGGGTTTATTTAGTTGCATATGGGGTGTTTGGTATCCATTGCAATGGTACCACTCATTGCATTGGATCCCAAACCATGTCAACCATGTCATTTGTCAATGTTTTTTTCAAAACAAAAATTTGTGGTACGTGGTGCGCACTGTACACGAAAATTGCACTAGTGTGCACTGTACATAGGTAGCGACCTAGTGCTCACTTTATAGAAAATCACACCAAGGCACATAGTATTGATTTTTCATATCATGTATAGACCGATGCACATATATGTTTGATGCTCCAGTGCATTATGTTTAATGACATGCACCAAAATACTAGATTGTATAAAAATTTCATAATTTCTATTTATGATGATTCCTGATTTTTTTTTATACAAGATGGTTGATAGAAGTTCAAAGAAAACATCTTATTGTAGCGAGCACAACGATAGCTCATTCCAAGAAGAGAGGGAGGCAAGTTATTTAAGTTTTATTAAAAGATTAATATATTTGAAATATTTATAAGTTTAAATTAATGATGTGTATTGGTTAATGCGTGTTATGTAGAGAAAAAACTTGAAGAAACTTGGTAAGATTGTTCACACTTTGAGTGAAAAAGAGCATAAAAGATTTATGGAATTGTTGCAAAGAGAGGAAACGGGTGGATTGAAAGGAAATCAACATTAAGTTTTTCTTTGAATTTTTACTAAAAATTAATTTCTTAACATTAATCGCTAGCAAGTTTTAAACACTCGATTTTAGAATTTTTTAATGTTATGCAGGGACTGATAGCGATGGAATAGAATCTCGTCCTAAGAGGAAAAAAATTCTTAAGGATGTAAATGATGATGATGATTTTGTCATCAATTCATCTCGGGTGGTGCTTGAAGTTAATGAGAGGGCCAAATCATTTTACAGAGCTTTGAAGGATACAATGGAAAGAACGTATAGACATAATTTCCACTTACAATACAAAAATCAATCAAGTGCCTCCAAGAATCGGGTTATACGTACACTACATGAAGCGTTTTCGGGTCCATGGTCACCGAGACCTGTGAGACTTGCAATAGAAAAAACTTACAATAACAAAAAATAATCTTATATAAGGTATTATTACTAAATATGTTTTTCTATAATATGTTCCAATAATTACCAAATTAATTTGTTTAGCTATATTTACTTTCATGTCCATTTAAAAAAAAATATTGTGCTTTTTCGTTTTTTAGGAATATTATGAAAATTACAAGCAATAAATTAGGGGAAAGCCAATACATGTCGATAGGGATGTCCAAAAAAATGTACAAGGAGATGGTAAAAGAAATGAACATAATTGTATCACGAGAGGATGCATCCCAACAACAACGTGCATAAGAGGTATGTGATCATTTATTTATTGTTTTATGTACATCGAATATATTTATCATATTAAATACTAATTTTCAATTTTTTTGTTGCAAAAAAAGAAAACAAAATTGAACCTAATAAACACATAAGATAGGATGACAAGGAAGAAAAGGGTTGATCTCAAATTTTGTGAGTACTCACGTTTTCGACGTTACTTAAGTTTTCATATTTGTTGTGATATTTATATTTAAATAATTAAACATAGGCCCATGGATGTCTTCTAATAGGTGCTAACATACAAAGAAGAGCCAACCGAACAATTAATCAAGATTGAGTTAACTGAGGGTTCTGAGTATATGTTGAAATATCAAGGTTTAATTGAACAATTTGTAAGTAGCTATGTTGTTTAACTTGCCTTGTTTTATAATTAATGGAACAATAAGAAACCTCTATATTAATTATATCGAATGTACTTTGTCATGGCATATTATGTTGAAATTTCTCCTACTCAACACCCGACTGTTAATTCCAAATAAATCACTTATTGAATTAAATCACAATTGAGTAATCAACTAGACATGCAGTTGAAGCATAAACAAGGAAACCAAATCACGCACACATGAACACCAATATTTTTGGATATAAACCCCTGGAAAAACCTTGAAGGTAAAACCAATTCTAAGAATGGTTTTATTATGCTAAAATTAGGGATCCTATGACAAGGATAATGGTCCATTGAAAGAAATACAACTGTAGACAAATAAAACAAATGCAGAAACAAAACACATAAGATACACAACACAATAGAGACACAGATTTACGTGGTTCACCCAGTGTGGGATACGTCCACCAGAGAAATTGCCAGGTCCTTCCTTTATTATTATCCAGCAAATGAAGGGATACAACCTACAACAAAACCCACTATAACTTCCTCTTCTTTCTCTCACAATCTCCTCTCAGAATACAATATTCACCATCAATCATAGCCGCAATACATTTCCCTCATAAAAGAGGGTTGCCTTCTAGGGAAAAAAACCCTAACATAATCTCTACCATTAGATCTGCGACCTTATAATGAACGGTCCAGATTTACAATGAAATTACAATATACATTTACAAGGCAAATTTTCCTTCGGGGGCTTCGCCCCTGAACCCTCGCTTGCCCCCAGACCCCCCAGTCTGGGGGATAGCCCCCCCTGACCTCGCAGAGGGGGTACCCCCTCTGCACTCCCCTGTGTGGAAGAGTGTACATACTTCTGGGGTGTAAATACTTCATTGGGTATAAACATGGCTGAAAGTAAAAGACCTTTGAATCAAGAAGATAATCAGGCTCCACAACCAACAATCTCCCACTTGGAGACTGAACTCAACAACTCCACCATTTTTGTATATGCTGGACTCTGAACCTTCTTGGACTTGGAAAATTTCTCATCTTCATATTCATTCTTGAAGACCAACTGAAATTGAGCAGGAACTCAGTTTCTCCCTGGTTACTCCCTTTGTTAACATGTCTGCAGGATTCTAGTTAGTGTGTATCTTTTCCAACTTCAAATGTCCATCTTCCAAGGCTAATTGTATGAATTAGTACCTCAACTGTATATGCTTAGTCTTCGAATGGAAGGCTGAGTTCTTTGCAAGATGAATGACACTCTCACTATCACAGTACAACCTGCTATTCTCTTGCTTCTTTCCCAATTCCTCCATAAAACTCTGTAACCAAATCATCTCTTTACTAGCCTCTGTAGCAACAACATACTCTGCCTCTGTTTTTGAAAGTGCAACAACCTTTTGCAGTTTTGAAATCCAACTTACTGTTGTTCCACCTATAGTAAAAACATACCCTGTGGTACTCCTCCTGCTATCTTTATCACCTGTCATATCTGAATCAACGTATCCCTGTAGAAAAGTGTTTGAACCTCCAAAACATAATGCATGAGTAGT
>SNQJ01S0001203.1:102864-124357 GCA_010110895.2 Picea sitchensis
AATGTAGATTGAGTGGTACTACCAATTGCTACAACCAGATTATCCCAAGAGTCTGGCAAAGAACATAACAAAGTAATACACTTATCTTCTTCTGCAATCATAATATTAACAGAGCCAAGTTGACTTACCAGAGTGTTAAAGGCATTTAGATGTTCTGTCATAGAATCTCCATCTTCCATCCTAAGATGATACAACTTCTTTGGAAGAAACAACTTGTTTACCAGGGAATTTGATTGATACAAATTCCCCAACTTATCCCATAGTTCCTTGGTTGTAGATTCTCCCGAGACATTAAAAAAAACTGAATCTGCCAGGCAGAGTCGAATAGTACTCCTTGCTCTTCTATCCAACTTCTCCCAATCTTCCTTCGGCATACTAGTAGTTGGTGTACTAGTAGGTTGTGTACCAGTAGCCTGTGTGCTAGTAGATGGTGTACTAGGAGGCTGTGTACCAGGATCCACAACAATCCATTGTTCTTTGTTTACAAGAAGGTCCTCCATCTTGAGCTTCCATAGCTCAAAGTTTTTACCGTTGAAATTCTCTATCTCAATTCTAGATGAGCTCGCCATTCCTCTTTCTATACTCGAATCTCCACTGCAAAATCTCCCACTAAACCCAGTTTTATCACAGACCCAATATAAACTTGATCTATCAAGACCGAGCCAAACCCTCAACAACAAAGGTGCCCCTCTGAAGCCAAAAATGAGCTCTGATACCACATGTAAGTTTTAAACCTGTGAAGTAAAGCAATGCATATAGATTCTTAAGAAAAACATAATTTAATCAATGGCTCATTCACATAGTACACGGAGATATATACCAGAAACCCTCAACCGGGAAAACCTTTCTTATATTCATTATATCGAATTTCACCATTCACTATACAATATACATAATGTTTTTAGGTATTTCGTAGATACCAAAACCCTAATCCCTAAAACTGGGATTATTTTTAGTAAACCGCTAAAAATAGCAAAAACCGCCCAAAAACAAATTTCGAGGCGCTGCCCCAAGCTACGTGTAACCAAGGGAGGGAATACCTCCCCCCCCTAGGAAAGCGCCCGATGCACACGGCAAAAACAAAGCGCTACTATGAGGGATCATCAGACGCAGTTGTCATATCTGACGCGCCCACACACACACATGCAAAGAATATAACAGATACCCAACACTAAGAAGAGATGTAGTCGAGCTCCTTTTTCGTTAAGAACTCCTCAGTCGCCGTTTGGACACCTTCTTGGATTAATTTTCAAGCGAGCCTGTTAAAAGCAGGTGCCCAACTTGTTTTTAGCCTTATGCCTTTGCGCCTGCCTGGCCTCACCCTCCAAATGACAATGGCAACTGGGACACCTCCTATGTATGATCTTTTACCAGTCTAGTTTCTTTTGATTAAATTATCTTTTCCTTAGTTCTAGGTAGATCACGGACAAGAACATTTGTTCACATAGTTTTGTATATATATATATATATATATATTCTAGGATGCACAATGGATGCTCTATTAAGCTCATACTTGGTTTTCGTTTCCATCTGTTTGGCAGAATGAGCTACAAACAAAGATATTTGAACTTATTTTTTGGTTATCTAAGGAAATACATTTTTACTTACAAAATAATAATAATTTCTTTAATTAAAGTAAATTCAAGAGTAGAAGACTTTGGATGATTTCCACACGTCTTAGACGCATAGACCCGTGCGAAAAAACATGTTTGATGCTACCACTAGCATCAACATATTAATCATGCATGAAATAAAGTATGGAGAGGAACCAACAAAAATCTTTTTTACATGGCATGAGGCAAAGCTTCGAAAGCATGTGTATGTTTTATGAATCACTCGTTGCTATGGTATGCTTTTTAATCTATGAAATCATGTATATTATACTATATTATAAATGTAGATTTACTTAATACACTTTATTTCTATGTTTGTAGATGGAACATGAGCAGTTGGAATGTCAAATACAAGTCGAGAAAGAAAACACCTATTTAAATAACCAAATACAATATCGCATAAAATTAATCAAGAAAGGAGGGATGAACACAACACGAGCAATGAAAACAGTTCAAGTGATGAATGACAATCAATATAATTGAAGGTTACTAAAAGTTGTATGTTTTGGAATATCAATCTGTTAAAATAAAGGATTTTTCTTAATGTAGTGGACATAATGTTCCAATTGCATGAGGACATGTTACCAATAAGTGTAAACATTACATATTGGTTCCATTTTGATTATTGTGGACCTTTAGGTTGTCCCATTTTGTATGACTATGGGTCTCTTATTCATATATAATAAAATGGGTTTGTTATTTTATTGCATTATCAAATGTTGTAAAATGTTGCGTTGCTAATTAATTAACATGTGAATGATTTACATTGTTGCAAATGATTGATTAATTAATATGTGAATGATTTACATTGTTGCAAATAACATAGATGTGATCCATTGGATAAGTCATTAATGCAATCATTATATCAAAATGCAATAACAAAAATATAAAAAACAACATTATTATAAAAAGTATTTGTAAAAAAAACAATTATTTAAAATATATACATATCGGTGCATTCTTATGAACTCACAAAATGGTGCTTGAAATAATATAGAAATCAGTGTTTTTTAAGGGGTTATACGCATCGGTGCATATTAAGCATACTGAAGCACCGATGCATATTAATTATACTGAAGCACCTGTGCATAAAACGTGCGATAATATATATCGTTTTAAAATTTTACTATGAGCATGAGATAAATATGCATTGATTCTTTAAATATAATAACAACACTGATGCTTTAAATAAAATAAATGCATCGATGTTTTATATGTAATAAAAGCATTGGTGCTTTGGAACAAAGGATGACACAAACATCTCACCTCGAATATTGGAAATTTCAGTACCTTTCAGTGCACATGGTTATACAGGCACCGAAATGTACGAATTATACAAGCACCAGGATGAACGTAAAATACAAGCTCATCGGTGTTGCATACAGCAAAATGGGAATCCAGGGCACAATAACTATAAATCCTACAGTGCATTTTCATCCTAGGCATGCACTGGGGCAGTAATGTAATGGTGAACCGACGCGTTTTCGTCTTATGTACGCACCAGGGAAGTAATGTAATGGCGAACCGATGTGTTTTCGTCTTATGTATGCATTGGGGAATTTCATGTAATGGCACACCATTGAGTTTTTGTTTTATGTATGCATCGGATATTTATGTCATGGCGCACCGGTGTGTTTTTTTATTTTATGTACATTCTGAGGCAATTTATGTAAGGTCATTTCGGTGCATTTTATATTTGGGTACGCACCGGGGCATTTTATGTAATGAGGACTAATGTGTTTTGACAATAAAAGCACCGGAAAAAAAACATCCACTACAACCTCCATCCGCCCAATTTTTTTTTAGTTATATGGAACATTCTTTAAACCTCTACTAAAACCTATGCAATCAATAGAGGAGGTTGTAGCAAAGGTTTTTTTGAAAAAAAAAACAAATTTTGTAACACTAAAAACCTCTGCAAAAACCTATACTAGAAGGTGTTCTCCTTGTAGTGATGGGTCAGCCCAACCACTGCCAATATAATCCATGGGCACAAGAGCACCAACCACTCATATAAAAAACTACACAATATGGAACCAAAAGTGAAGTTTCCCTCAAGCCTCCGCACACATTGTGACAACTATAAAAATGTGGTCTCCCTCATTAGGAAGGCCCATGCGTAGTGATGACTTTGGAGCACACTCTCCATGATCGTCATATGGGCCCTAGTAACCCTTTAGGTACCCAAGGATCCATAGATCCTCACCACCAGGGAAATCATTGCTCGTGGAATCAACTCATCGATTCATGAAATTCATATTGACCCTACTGTAATCACATCCTCATCGGGCCCATAATATTGGTCTACCAATGTTTAAACTGTGGTCCTCGCATCTGTGCAGGGGATCACCTCACAAATCTCTCCCCAAATGGAGAGCCCCATCAAGAAGTAGACGTCAGTCTCTATTGACATCTCCACCATCTATCATTTGACCTCAAATTCCCAATGGTGGGGCCTCCACATAGGAACCAAAAAGTTTAGAAACTCCTCTTGGGAGCACTTAAGAGCACACTAGTGGATAAATTTGAGAAGGCCAAAGTTGGTCATCTCAAATATCACCATTGGATATACCATCATTGTTGTGCATAGGGCATCCCAATACCTCTTTCTCCATTGAATTAGAATAGTGGTGGCTCAAAATGTCCAAATCTACAAACACAAGGGTTACTCTGTCACTAAACCTACCCAAAAAAATCACCATATTTCATCTCTTGTGCAGTCCACGTGACTATTTCTTGAACATTCATTCTATTGATGTGAATGTTCACAAAAYAATAATGTAGAGACAYTGSACATCTGTCACCTGTCTACCTACATGAATGATCGATTTGCAATCAYGCTAATCAATGCAGGTGWTCAAATTACAATCGCGTTGACCTCAACGTGACTATGTGGTCCTTAACCACGATGTACGACATGGGCGACCAGAATATAGTCACACTAATGTGCACAAGTATATTTTAATCGCCCACATGCATCTATGATCTCCCCAAAAAARGGATTSTATGGTCCACCATACCCTCCTACCTAGATAATTAAATATGCCAAAATGAAGAGGAGGTCATGACCCCTTACCTGGCTCTCGTGATACTCAAATTGGCTAGTTGATACATGCATAAGGGATGAAGGAAACTCATGGGATCCATTKAAATACGTGCATCCACRTCACCTCGATTACAAATGAGGTGGCATGGTGGGCCTCACTACCATTTATATGGCCCAAATAGAAACTCCACCGAGCCCGCAAAGGAGCTCAAAAGCTTCATTTTTCGAATTGTTTGCGTTGTCGGGATCACCATTTTCCATTCTACATGATGGTATAATCTGTTCAAGTTTTCACAGACCTTCCCCGTGACCTTCTATCTCAACATCTAGGTTACAGGTACACTTGCTCACTATAATTTTGTTCTTGTTCCAAGTTCCCATATCAAGTTCTTTACTTTCAGAAAATTTTCATTTTGGGTATTTGGTTGTTGTGTGTAGGTACTTGTTGATAGGTTGACATTACTTTACTACACAACCATTTCATGGCCCTTTTAGGTATATACCTCTTTAAAATTGACATGTAGTCTCTCCTTCTATGAATAATTCCATTTACCAGTATCACTCCTCTACGTATTCCTTTAGGATCACATTTTCTTATCACAACAATTTCACCCAATTCCACTTGCATCAGATTATATTTTTTTGGAAATTTCCTACCCACATGGGTTGTCTCAACTTTTAGATCCCTTGGGAAATTGACACCCATGTTTTATCTCATCAAATTTCTAGCTCAAACACCTATGGACTCCCATATTCTCACAAGTTTTTTATTGGTTTTGTTGAATGCACCTTCGCATTTTCATTGGCCCCTCATCTCCTAAAAGAGTAGTTTCCCATCTGTAGTCCAATCCACCATTCACCCATCTACACAAAGACCCAACCTTGGGGACCCCACCCCTCATCTGTTCTCACAAAGTCTTGCCTCACTAGGTCGAGCCATTTGATCATTGGGGCACTTGTCTCTATGTATGCACATTTAACCCAATTATTCTTTATTCATTTGGTAATTGTACAAAGTACCTTTTTATTTACAACAAGCAAGTAGAATTAGGGCATCACCTCCGATGGCACCATTTTTTTACCTTGCGACAACCCTCGTCGCCCTTGGTTGGAGCATTCACGCTTAACAACCCCGTCTGCAAACACCCATCTTATTGGTCAAACCTCAAGTATCCCAATATCTTGTATTAGGATCCTCGCGTTTTTACCCATAACTACCAACTCTTTGCAACCTTGTCACCCTCAGTTACAATTTGAAAATACATTTCCAGTGTATGACTATCCCTTTGACATCACATGTTCAGTTGCATAATTCATTGTTTCCACTATCACCCATCACTTATGCTTCAACAAAGGGAAGTATTGAGTCCCATTTACCATCGACCTCATCCATATTTATCATCCACACATCACTCTTACAAGTCAGTACTTGGTACCATATTGATTAGTTGATTTCAAGGGACACTTTGCTCTTTGTGGTCATGGCTCTATTTCTGTCAACCTCAACACCAGTTTCTAAGAATGTTGCAGTATCTCGGTTCCCATTACCATACAAATGTTGAGCCCCAGATAGGACAAAGAGAGTCATCGTTATTCCTTGCTTCCATTAGCCATCCTACTGTTCAACATCACCACATATCCACATTAGGGTGGGTCTTACTTTGTGACAATTGCAGTTTCCAGTTCCAGTCAAAGACCCTTGGGCTTGAAAGGCCATCAATTCCTTCAAGTAATGAACACACACCCCAAGTGTTCACTTCAAGATTCATGGATAGTTCTCCTTCAAAACTGTAATTTCTTGTTACCAACACCCCTAAGGGTGTTGTAGATATCTACTTAATAAATTTTCCAGTTATAGGATCATCCAAGTATTCATACTTCTGATGATCAGACAAGTGGCCTCAACCTTTTATCCACTATTGTAGTCATTTCTCTTTATGGCACAAGCATGGGGCATGCTCACCTTGTTTGTATAAAACAATTTCATTTTTTAGCAAGATTATATGTTTGCAGGTGGACCTCTCCTTCTTTCTCCATGGGTGGTCTTTATCCCTTTGAACCTTTTTTATCTCCCTATAGAAAATTATTAGTGTACAAATAAAAACAATTGATGATGAATTTCAACAATATGTCTACTCCTAATCTCACACATCGGGGGGTATTTGTTATCACCTAAAAATTGCTCACAGATCTATACAAGTGATCACTGAAAGGGTAATTATTCCAATACACTAAGGTGCATGCTCATGGAATTAATACACCATATTCAGAAGGAGAATCTACATTGAGTCACCCACCCACACCACACCACTCCTTAACCACACCACTTTATTTTAGTATTCTTAAATTGATTACCTATACTACCTTATCCAATCATTACCATCTAGACTTTGGTTGATTCAGTTGCACGTGGTCCTTTACTGTGGTCACTACCCAGGTCCATATTTTTCTTTGCTTCACATCAGGGGAAGTCTTGCATCGCCTCCATGTATCAACCTTCCCAGTGTCAAGCCTCATTCTCAGTGTCTTGTCAATGTGTTTCTTAGCTTTTGTGGGTTCAAGGTATTTCATCATCGCTCTTCCTCTGATAATTCTACCCTCATTCAACATGCCACATTTTTCCTTAGGGACCAATCTAGAGGCTTAGTACCTTGGTGTCCATTTTTCTTATTAACAATGTACCTTGCATCCAATAGTACTTTCCATCATTGAGTGTTGACCAAGTAGTTCCTTCTAGTGTTTGACCATAACACATAAATTCACATAGAGGAATTGTACTAATACCTTGGTACCCATTTCTCCTCATTAGGTGTCTACCTTCCATCTAGTAGAAATTATCATCATTGAATCTTGACTAGATGGTTTCTCCCTATTATCGCATAGTTTGTAGTTTGGGAAAATCCCAACCCAAGCAACAAATATGTGATAAAACTAGGGACACCTGTCACTATCACCTGAATAGATATCCCCCTCATTTTAGTGAAGGACAATTCCAACACAAGGGAGTCTTCTCAGGTGACCCTAGGGGGATTGCAAGGGAGAATCCAAGGAGAAGAATGAAGCACCCCTATAGGTCACACTGAAAGGTTATAGGAGCTTTATGGAGGTTGAATATAGGTCAATGAAAGGTTTCCAATGGAGAGTACTTGCAAAACCAATGTTAGACAACCAAAACCAAGACAATGTATGATGTAAATAAGCCCTAGATCAAGAGGGAAACAAAAAATTATGCTTGTTGTCCCAAAATTGCAGTAGTAAGGAAATATATATCAGAAATGAAGAATTACAACAACTACAAAATGAACCATCAAAATCAAGTATACGATATTGGAAAATAAATCTTGTAACAAGTACACAATGTTCCAATGTTTAGACCAAGACTTTTATGACAAATGAGGGTTCTTAATGAGTGTTGTCAACAAGTTTGTGTAACAACCCTATGATTGTTGCAAAATTTAGCTACACCAACAACTTTTAACCAACAAAATCAGCAATTAAGCCGCCCAATCAATAGCCCTTAAAGAATAGATCAAAATTCATTGCTTACATACAAATTTCAGTGGTCAAACGTGAAGGAAACTTGTTGAGAAAGAGAGTTTGTTGTAGCCCTAATGGCTGTAGATTAATGTCTATTAAAACAAAATAATCACTTGGCTAATCAAGACTCCATTTGAGGACAAGAGAACCAATAACATGTAAAAATTAAATCCAACTTGAACAATTCCAAAAGCTCAAAATTCACGTTTACTAATGAAATAATTAACAATATCCAATGCAAAGTAATAGTGCCTTTTTATTGGGTGAATGGAGTCTCTTCTTTGAAAAGAAATTTAGACAAAGAGGAAGAAGAGATTCTTGTTGAGATTTAAACCCTTATAAAACCCAACAACACTCCTTCCAAGTCATCTAGCTTAAGATCCAAGATGGACTAGGGTTTGAAGTTTATCTAGGGGTGTAAACCCTCTTACTTCCTAGAGAAACAAATCCTAGATAAGCCTTGCAACAAGGATGCAAATATTCTTACTTCTTTTTGCAAGCCTTATATCCCTTCAAAAGAAAAGAGTATTTAACTTTTGTGGATGTTGTAAGCCCTTTTACTCCTCCAAGGGTTTAAGATACATTTCTTGAATTTAACAAGCAAAATGACAATAAAATGCATAAATTACTCACTAAGATCCAAGAGATATCATGCATTAAACCCTTAATACCAATATTATCATCCAAAAATTTCCAAAGAAATATCACCAAGAGAAGTCATTATCTTTTATTTCTCCAAATAACAAGTATTGCATCCATTGCACAAGAGAGATAAAATAGCGATTTTCCCAAGAGGGTCGAAATTTTGGTCCAAGAGAGGGAGAACCCTCAAGTGAGTTATGAAGTCATGACAAATGAATTTCATCATATTTATATGAGGAAACCCAAGCCATAGTTTCTCCACTTTACAATTAAATCCATAATTTTAGGCCTAAACCTAAGTTACAATGTTTAATTAGAAAAACGATTTGTCTTTTTTCCCACATAGGCTTACAAAATGACCAAAAATAACAAATGATGGGACATAAGCCCATAAAATTCCTCTCCAAGGTGGCTCGTGTGATGGAAAAAAATTCAAAGTCTAGGACATCAATCTAGAAGGTGCCACATCATCCCCAAATCAATCAATATAGTGGGGCTTCAAACCCGCAACATCACCAAGAGCATTAAATATGTCAAACGGTCCTTTCAAACTGTGACATCATACCTCTATAGAGGGATGTTTGGTCAATGGAGGGTGACTTCCTCTCCCCTTCATGCATTTGTTCCTCATCCAAGTGCTAAATTCACCAACCCAAGTGAAACTTTCATCTTCCAAGGCCTCCAATGAGTGGGGCACTACATCCATCTAGTGGGCTCTCAAGCCCCTATGAAGGTCCAAGTAGCTTAGTCCCTTCATGGATAGATTTCACCGGGAAAGGTCCTACAAAGAAAAACAAGTACACCCTCAAAGGGTCCACAAGTCACATGTATCATTCCAAGTAAGCCACATTTAATAAAATAACCACCCAAACATGTGCATCAAATCCCCCCTTTTCAAACTAGACAAATGCTCAAAGACGTTATAAAATTTTCCAAATTTAAGTATGGGAGGGTTGTCATGGTGTCCTATTGGGTAGGCCAATCCCCAAGTCAAGGAATGTTTCCCAAGAAGGCCCTCTCTAAGTCATATAGTGAGTATGTGATGGATTGGGGGTAGTACTTTTGGGTATGGTGTTCTTGGCATATCAAGGGCTCATATTGTCTCATCTATGGGTGTCTTTGTGGAGGGTGTGTTGCATCCCTTCATTTGTAATGCAACATTTTTCCAAGCCCTTTATGTTCCTTTCATTTTTTGGTCTGAACATTGAGTGTTATGTGCAAGGAAATAAAAGGAGCACTACAATTCCACTTGAAGTTAGAGCACATTGAGTGCCATATGGAAAATTAAAGGACATCACAATGCATTCCCCCATAAAATGAGGCAATTTGTTTATTTTTATTTTCAAAGGTCCTTCATTTTTATGGAGAAGCATTTCATTGCTCTTAGGACCTTAGGGTGAGCATATATAAGGATAGGTTATGGATTTTGACTTTTAAGTGCTAGCTATAACACCTTTGGACCTTCAACCCCTTCTTCCCATGAAATGAGGTACAAACCCTTCTTGGGGTCAATGAACCCAAAAACCCCAAAATATGAGGAAACAAAGGGGAAGAAGTGTGGAGAGTGTAAGTATGAGTGGGAATGGTACGATGGCCCTTTAAGGAGACCCCCCAATAACACCTTTTTCTTGAGGGTGACCCACTTGCTAGGAAACCATGTCAACCAATAAGGTGAAATAAGAAAAAACATATAATTTCCAAGCAAACGTTCTACAATCAATAAAGGACCCTTTGCAACAAGTTCAAATGATTCAATTATTAAAGTGAAACTTTCCATGAGACCAAAATTGTTACCTCGTGAAGTAAGACCTAATGTCCTTTGTGGTCCATGTTGGTGTTGCAGACACTATTATGCTGCTAACAATTAATGATGATGTGTGGTAGAGAGAGGGGATATGTATGCTCAATGTGGGCTCAGATTATCACATGGATCTCAACACTCCATGTCTACTGCTTGTGTTCCTTGATACATCATCTCCTTAGTCACCCCTAGGATGTGGGGGGTAACACTTTTCTCCTACATGGGAACATGTGCTTGTCGTAGAGTGCATCAAAACCTCAACATATCTTGGTATGGCATGTGCCTACACATACTCAAGAAATATATTAGATCATTGAGGGGTGGCTAACTCACCCTTTATTCATATAAGCAAAACTTCAAAATTTCAAAATTGAAAACTATTTCTTAAAAAGAAAATTTGCATTTTTCAAAAACTTCTAACTAACATGTAGTACGATTCAAGCAAATGTATCATGACAATTATGCATATATGCAATAAAAGAAACAAGTAAATCAAAACATGTATGAAACTACTCTATGATGACATGAACACACATGCAAATGCAAGAAATAAAATGACCTACCTACTCACCTGGGGCTTGGGGCTCGTATAAATCAAAACCCTAAAGATGTCAGGTGAAGTCTTACAACTAGTGCAACCACTTGCTCATCATCTCATCAAGGCATATCCCCCTGTGCTTAGTCATGTAGTACAACAAAGATAAGTCAAGAACAAAATAATCATGAGCATAAATAAGCATACGATCAATCATGGAGGTGGGTGGGGGGGGAGACAATCCTAGTGGAAAGAATAGCCACAAGCTTGATCAATCCATATCTGAATAGGACTACACCATATAAACGATGCCTTGTCATCATTCTCACTCATATGATTGTTGCTTTCTGAATGTTGAGAGGGTATGGAAGATCTAAAGAAGACCTTATGATTTCCGAGAGAAACCTGCACAAGACAAGGATCATACATAGATCTAGAGACATAACCATTCTCCATATTCAAAACATGTTGCCTCTTTATCTACCAATACCTGGAAAAATCCCCAAGATGAAAACATCGCTACTCTGTATTGTAAGTCTCTGATTTCTTTGGTCTAGCCACAACCTCATGTCCACCAAAATTTGAGAACAAGGGTGGTTGAAAATATTCATCATACAACAAATCCGAGTGTTGGACAGGGTATGCATCACAAGTCCCAAAGTATGACTGAAAGTCATCATGAGTATACTGCGACAAGTCATCCTCGGATGGATGAGACCAATCTATGCTCATATAATCATTAGGCTATCAAATATCTTGATTGTCGACGTATGGAAAGCAATCTTCCAAAGGGAAGATTTATGCATTCTTTGTCTGGAAGTTGCCCTCGTCATTGTAGATGGGATCTCCATCAAAACTGAAACAAATAATATCCCATACATGCTTCCCGACACATATGAAATCATCAATATGATTATCAACCTTATCTAAGGGTTTCTCCATGAATTCACTTGTATCACTGGAACTTATCACTTATTCGCAAGGTTGGACCACTTCATCTTCCTCAAAAGGGAAAGTAGACACCAATGTCTCGTTTGGGTCTTCAACGCGAGAAACTTCATCTAGATCTTCTTAGTAACTTTATTCATAGATATGTTCTTCAAGCATCCCTTCATCTATAGGGGCTTTCCCTTTGGTAAGAGGTGCTTCACCAAGTTGTTCTTCAGTAGATTTATGAGACAACTCCCTTATAATACTCATCATATGCTTAAAATCTTCACCAACAACTTTTTTCTTTTACATCTGCAAAAACGACCACGTGACACAGTGAGTTCTGGGAAATGGCTTTGTTTTAGTGTCGTCAAAGTCCCATGGCGCCATAATTCCATTATCTGAAATAACACTTCAATGGAGTCGCCAAATGAGCTCAAGGCTCATCGAAGATGAGAGGGTATCTTCCCTTAATGTATTCACCGGGAAAGATTTGGGTAAAAGGATTTGAGGGAAAGCTTTCCAAATGTCGTTATGGGATCGAAAAGGATTCAAAATCCTCCCCAACAATGGTGCCAAAACTTTTATCTCATAGTTTGTAGTTTGGGAAAATCCCAACCCAAGCAAAAAATGTGTGACACAACTGGGGACACCTATCACTGTCACCTCAATAGATATCCCCCTCATTTTAGTGAAGGACGATTCCAACAAAAGTGAGGCTTCCCAGATGACCTTAGGAGGATTGCAAGGGAGAAGCCAAGGAGAAGAATGAAGCACCCCTATAGATCATAATGAAAGGTTCTAGGAGCTTGATGGAGGTTGAGTACCAACCAAGGAAAGGTTACCAATGGAGAGTACCTGCAAAACCAATGTTAGACAACCAAAACTAAGATAATGTATGAATTAAATAAGCCCTAGAACATGAGGGAAACATCAAGATATGCTTGTTGTCCAAAAATTGCAGCAGTAAGGAAATATATATCATCAATGAAGAATTACAATAGTTTCAAAATGAACCATCAAAATCAAGTATATGATATTGAAAAATAAAGCTTGTAACTAGTACATAATGTTCCAATGTTTAGACCAAGACTTTGATGACTAATGAGGGTTGTTAATGAGTGTTATCAAAAAAAAAATGTAACAACCCTATGGATGTAGAATGTTTTTTCTACAACAACAACGTTTAACCAAAAAAATCAACAAACAAGCAGCCCAATCAATAGCTCTTAAAGAATAGATCAAAATTCATTGCTTACATGCAACTTTTAACAATCAAAAGTCAAGGACACTTGTTGAGAAAGAGAGCCTGGTCCATACCTAATGGTTGTAGCTTAATGTCTATTACAAAAAAATAATCACTTGGCTAATCCAGATTCCCTTGGAGGACAAGAGAGCCAATAGCATGTAAATTTAAATCCAACTTGAACAATTCCAAAAGCTCAAAATTCACGTTTACCAATGAAATAATTAACAATCCCCAATGAAAAATACTAGTGCCTGGTTATTGGGTGAATGGAGTCTCTTCATTGGAAATAAAGTTAGACAAAGAGGAATAAGAGATCCTTGTTGAGAGTTAAACCCTTATAAAACCCAATACACTCCTCCCAAGTTGTCTAGTTTAAGATCCAAGATGAACTAGGGTTTGAAGTTTCTCTAGGGGTGTCAACCCACTTACTTCCTAGAGAAATAAACCCTATCTAAGAATTGCAACAAGGATGCAAATCCTCTTACTTGTGTTTGCAAGCCTTATAGCCCTTCAAAAGCAAATAAGAATTAATTTTGGTGGAGGGTGTAAGCCCTTTTACTCCTCCTAGGGTTTAAGATATATTTCTTGAACTTAACAAGAAAAATGACAATAAATTGCATAAATTACTCACCAAGATCTAAGAGATAGCATGAAATAAACCCTTACTACCAAGATTATCATCCACAAATTGCCAAAGAAATATCACCAAGAGAAGTTGCTAGATTTTATTGCTCCAAATAACAAGTATTGCATACATTGCACAAGAGAGAGAAAATAGTGAGTTATGATGTTGTGAAAAATAACTTGCCTCATATTTATATGAGGAAACCCAATCCCTATTTTGTCCACTTTACAATTAAATCCATAATTTTAGGCCTAAACCTAAGTTACAATGCTTAATTAGCAAAATTATTTGTCTTTTTTCCCACATAGGTTTACAAAATGACCAAAAATAACAAATGATGGGACATAATCCCATAAAATTCCTCTCCAAGGTGGCACGTGTGATGGAAAAGAATCCAAAGGCTAGGAATTCAAGCTAAAAGGTGCCACATCTTTCGCAAATCAAGCAATATAGTGGGGCTTCAAACCCACAACATCATCAAGAGCATTGTAATGTCCCCATTTTTGGATTCACTTATTATGCGGCTAGAGTTACTTCAGGAGGCTTGAGTCAGCCAGGTCAGAGGGGTGAGACTAGGTCATCAATGAGACCATAAGGGTTGTAGGAGTTTTATGGGGCCCAACTTAGTTTATTTACCATTATTCATCATAGGATCAATTCCACACAACTTGTTCTTGGTTATGTTACATTCTGTCGATTCCCGTAAAACAAGGTTATTATTGGGCATATTTTAATTAATTACTATAAAGGTACTATTTGGAGTTTGTTTCCTGGAGAAATACCTCAGTGTAATATCTCATTGGAACCGGGGAGAAAATATCTATAGGATGGGATGGTGAAAAATGACTTTCAGTTGTCAGAGAAGTCATAAAGATAATTAATCACTTTTCGGGGTTAAAAAGGTGAATTAATTATGAATAAAGTGATTTTATGAAAAAATATTAAAGATGAATTAAAAGTCACTTAAGGGGAAAAAGTGAAAGGGAGTATAAAAGAGAGATAGGGGCTCATAGTCTCTCATTATGTTGATGATCATTTTTCCTATTGGTTTGGAGAGATCTGGGAGCCTTTGGGGTTTGGAGGAAACCCTTGTTTGATTGGTTTCAGTGGTGAGACTATCCACCCTATCTAATCCGGTTTTAGTGGTGAGATACTCCACCCTATCCATTGGTGAGGAGATCATCCATATCTTCCATTTGGAACTTATTTCTACATAGATTCATTGGTTTGCTTCAGTTGGGGTTTGTGGAGCCATAGTTCCTGGAGAGGGCACATCACTTGGCACTTCATTGATATTATTTGGAGAGGGGCGCACTTGGTACTCCTTGGTATTCATTTGTGGAGAGAACACACTTGATACTCCTTGGAATTCATTTGTGGGGAGAACACACTTGGTATTTTATTGGCATTCACTTGGAGAAGGGCACATCACTTGCATTCACTAGGCATTATTTAGAGAGGGGGGCACTTAGCATTTCATTGGAATTCATTTGGAGAAGGGAACACTTGTTGCATAGTATCTTCATCCTTGTGGGGCGAATTCTTCATTGGAGTTATCTTCTCTTTTGGCATCACATCTATATTTGTATATGGAGCACCCTTGATGAGTAAGGCATCATTGTACTTGACATTTTGTATTAGCTTTGTTATTTTAAATAAAGAAGATACTATTTCTATAGTTATTTTCATGAGTACTTTGTGATGTATGCAAATTGTTTGTTAAAATCCGTGAACACTACAAACATGCAAATTGTTTGACAAAACTACAACCAAACAAAACAAAAACCAACAACATGCAAAGTGTTTGACGAAAGTCACAAATCAACTATAAACCATAAAACATATCAACAACAAATTATATGACCAAAGGCCTAAATCATCAGCCATAAGAGGACCATTTTGGCAGCCTAAGTGTGTGACAAAAGTGTTGTACCAAACAACACTTAAAATAATGGGTTATTATAGTAATATTGAAGCTTGTTGGCTAATTGTTTGATGGAATCACTGCATCAAATTTTCATCAAAACATAACAATAGTAAACAGAATTTTATAACAACAGATAGAGGGGTAAAGAGAAGAAAATTTACATCAAGAAATAAAAAATATTGCAGCCCATAGTAAGGCGAAGTATTACATTGGCATTTGAGTGTGTTAGCAAAGTGTTTGACGAACTTCTTGAACCAGAAATTTACCCAAACAAATCAGCAAAACAAAAAATCATATCATCCTTAAGGCAAGGGATATTACAAGCATTAAATATGCCAAAATTTCCTTTCAAAGTGTGACGTCATGCCACCAAAGAGGGATGTTTGGTCAATGGAGGGTGACGTCCTCTCCCCTTCATGCATCTAGGCCTTGTCCAAGTGCTAAAGTCACCATCCCAAGTGCAATGTTCATCTTCCAAGGCCTCCAATGATTGGGGCGCTACAACCATCCAGTGGGCTCTCAAGCCCCTATGAAGGTCCAAGTGGCTTAGTCCCTTCATGAATAGCTTTCACCGGACAAGGTCATATAAAGAAAAACAAGTATACCCTCCAAGTGTCCACAAGTCACATGTGCCATGCCAAGTAAGCCACATTTAATAAAAAAACCACCCAAACATGTGCATCAAATATCCCCTTTTCAAACTAGAAAAATGCTCAAAGACCTTATAAAATTTGCTAAATTTAAGTATGGGAGGGTTGTCATGGTGCCCTATTGGGTAGGCCAATCCCCAAGTTAAGAAATGTTTCCCAAGAAGACCCTCTTTAAGTTATGTAGTGAGTATGAGGTGGATTGGGGGTAGTACTTTTGGCATGGGGTTCTTGATATATCAAAGACTCATATTGTCTCATCTATGGGTGCTTTTGTGGAGGCTGTGTTGCATCCCTTCATTTGCAATGCAACATTTTTCCAAGCCCTTTATTTTCATTTAATTTTTTGGTCTGAACATTGAGTGTTATGTGCAAGGAAAAAAAGAAGCACCGCAATGCCACTTGAAGTTAGAACACATTGAGTGCCACATGCACTGGAAATTAAAGGACACGACAACACATTCCCCCATTGAGTGGGGCATTTTATTTATTTTATTTTTTAAAGGTCCTTCATTTTTATGGAGAACCGTTTCATTACTCTTAGGACCTTAGGGTGAGCATTTAGAAGGATATGTTATAACTTTTGACTTTTAAGTGTTAGCTATAACACCTTCAGGCCTTCAACCCCTTCTTCCCATGAAATGAGCTACAAGCCCTTTTTTATGGTCAATGAAACCAAAAAACCCAAAATATGAGGAAACGAAGTGGAAGAAGTGTGGAGAGTGTAAGTATGAGTGGGAATGGTATGATGACCCTTCAAGGAGATCCCCTAGTAGCACATTTTTTCCCGAGAGTAGCCCACTTACTAGGAAGCCATGTCAACCACCAAGGTGAAATAAGGAAAAAGGTATAATTTTCAAGAAAGCATTCTATAATAAAGAAAGGACCCTTTGCAACATGCTCAAATGATTCAATTATTAAAGTGACACTTACCATGATACCAGACTTGTTACCTCATGAAGCAAGACCTATTGTCCTTTTTGGGCCATGCTGGTGTTACAAACGTTTCTATGTTGTTGATGATGAATGATGACGTATGGTGGAGAGGAGGGGATATGTATGCTCAATGTGGGCTCAACTGATCATATGGTTCTTGACACTCCATGTTTGTTGCCTGTGAGCCTCAAGACATAATATCCTTAGTTACCCCTAGGCTGGGGGGGGGGTAAAAATCCCATGTTCATCTTGGATTCAATATCCCATCATGGATATTTTAACTTGAGGTTGGTTGTATTATAGATTCCATATTTTATCCTTTTGAGCATGTATAAATCCCATTCAACAAATCATTACACTTGCACATGTGAGGCCTCACTGCCACATGCCTTCTTTTTGCATTTTGTGTGTCCCTTCTAGGAAATATCACTTCAAATTATTATAGGAAATGTATTGATGTATCATGACTTGGTCCTCTATTATTCTTAGCCATGGTCCCATTTATACTTTGAATTGATACTCATATGAGCATGGGTATGGTTGACTCGTGTAGAAAAGCAAGATTGCCATTTATATCCTTTGTTATTTTGGAGGTGGTTTCCTTCTTCTTTTTGGCAGGTGACCTCCTCTTTTTGCTCTTTGATGTTCACTTTTCAAATAAAAACACTGATGTTTTTTGGGCATACATTACCCTCCAATGCTCATATATCAAGGGGCATATATTGACACATCAATTTCATCACCTTGCAACAAGAAAAATCATGAATTTGTCTTGAAACTTTGACAAATTATAATTATCATTGATTTTATTGCCCAACGCAAATTTCTCTTTAAAAGATACTCGATCACTCATTTATCAATACAAAAAAGTAGAATGAGTCATTTAATATAGTCATATTGATCTCAGAACACATGGTCATTGAACAAATGGTTGATTGATTCAATTTTGACCACAAAAGAGGTAACATCGCAAATATCTTGAGATTTGTAAGTGACAGATCATTAATATCTTCAAAAAATCCCACAAGGAATCAAAGCCTATAAAAAGGATTTCTTTAGATGGGGTTAGTATCTTTGGATTGAGATCTAAGATTATGTTGCTAGATTTTATAGTGAGTACCCATATTGTGCTTATATTTTGAAGAAGAAAGTATCCTTAGAGAGTCCAAGAGAGGAAAGAGCCCAAAGTATTAGAGATTGGAAACCACTTTTACATATGCATAAGGAAACAATGTCATTGTAATCTATTCTTTGATTAATGAAACCTCTTTCTTGCCCCCAAAAATTTATCATGTTCTGGTTCATGAGGTTTAGTTGCTTATGTTTATGTTTTATTGAACCATTGGATAGATTTAGGGCATCTATCTTTCTCAAGCGAGTAGGAATTATTGTTCATCATTTCGAAAGGAAGAAATGTATTGTTAGGTAGTTTGTGTGCATATTACAATGGAGAACCATTGTGGCTATAGAGTCCTTTTCCTCTTCTCACTCCTCTAAATCAAATGCTAACCATTTGAAAAATTTGAGAATGATTCCAGATTCTCCTATTCCTCTCTCTCAGAACCCTACTTTTTAAGTTCAAGTTTTACTTGAATGTTTGTTTACTTGAAAAATGGTAGATTATACTATATTTTATGTTTGTGCATTAATGGGGTTTTATTTAGTCACTTCATGTTAAATTGTACTATACAAAGTAAGACATCTTTGGTGTTATTGTGTGTGTTTTACTTGCTTTACTTATGTTTGTTATTATTTTACACTTTGTTATTATGTTAGGGACCTAACCTCCCTAACCCCTCACGTAAGTAGAATAATATATTTTCCATGTAATAAAGGTCGACATTAGTAAATAAGGCCTATTTAATAATGTGAACAAGTCTAATGTAAGAAGACTTAACTTCTGCTTCTCGAAATATCTTCCTCTAGAATGTTCTTTAGAAGATATAATTAGTATAAATAGGAGTGGAAGGCATGGGAAAGTCTTGTCTTTAGAATTATTGTAATAGAGCTCTACTCTACTGGAGGTTTCCCCCTCGAAGAGGCAAGTGAACTTGCCTTTCTATCAATAAAGGTATCATTTTGGTGTTTTGATTCTCTATATTTTGTCGTTTCACTGATATTTACTGCAATATTTCTATTTTTTCTTATTATAATACATCTGACGCCTTACAAGTGGTATCAAAGTTCTTTCCTCTGCATAAATTATGGGATTTTTTTTCTAGGGTAGAGACATGTACTGCCAGCGTATTTAAAGCACAAAGATCTTTCGCTCAACGAGTAAAACTGCGTCTAGGGAAGATTACATGCAAGAAATACAGTTGGTTTCACGAGGTTACTCAAAACAAACATTTCACCTTGTTATAAACCTATGTAACCCTTGTTGGTACCCCTTCGAGTAGTACCACATTAGGCAAAATCTGTACATGACCATCACTCCCATGTACCGTTAGGTATATCCGGAGTCCCCTAGGTCTCTTGAAACCAAATCTAGATTAACTGATCAACGGATTGACTGCTATAGTGACAACGAGAACAATACTCAGAAAGATACTCTCTAGTACCTAGGTAATCAGATAGTACGACTAAGGGTACGATCGAGCATCCTTAGTTGGTGCCCTGACATATTGGGTCGAGTACTATTGTTCGACCCCACACATATATCAAAGAGTTATAACATAGGGCACACCCTTGTCTATAGGAACCCTAAAAACCCTAACCCTTGGGAATAGAACATAATATAAAATAAACAGAAGGGAAATTTTGTCGCATAACCCTTCCTGCTGCATCTTGGTTGTGAAATTCCTACACAATTGTCCCAGTTAACAATTTTGGCATTTCACCACTACTGTATTCTTCAGGTTGGAGTATAACTTTGTAAGAGTTAACAAATAAAAGGAAAAAAATAGTATAGTGGTCCCAATGACACCCTTCTTTGGGACCTTTCCCATTGCCTTCCTCTCTTCACCCGGATCGTTGTAGTATCTATCAGTTCTAAGCCTTTTTTTCCTGTGGACCCACCCACCCTTACCGATACCCTTATTTCCCACNAGTATAGTGGTCCCAATGACACCCTTCTTTGGGACCTTTCCCATTGCCTTCCTCTCTTCACCCGGATCGTTGTAGTATCTATCAGTTCTAAGCCTTTTTTTCCTGTGGACCCACCCACCCTTACCGATACCCTTATTTCCCACTTATCCCATTGCATTCCTCTTTTCACCCTAATCATCATGATATATATCACTTATCAGTTTTATTTTTATTTTTATTTTTTTCATGGACCCATTCCCCCTCCTCGACACCCCTCTTTGCCAAATGGCCACCACCCACAACCAATAAATCTTTCACTTGCAAGCCAGATCCAAACAACACATGGAGAACATAAAGATAATGACTTTTGGAATTTCTTTCGCCAATTCCAAATTTGAAACCTTCTAGGTCGAAGTTGAGGGAAAATTTGACTCCATCCACTTCGCTCTCAACCAATTGTTAAAACAGTTCTAGGGATCTCCCTCCTCTGAACAACCTTCACACTATGAAGGTGTAGAATCTTCCCATAAAATGGCCTTTTATTCGAACTCCCTTCATCATGACCCCTGTCTTCCCAGATTTGAGGTGAACATATTTGATGGCTTAGATCCCACAGTCTGGGTCACTTAAATGGAACATTATTTCTCCTTGCATGAAATTACTGATGAGTTGGCCAAACTTCACTATGGTGTCTTCTATTTGGATCTTGAACGATGGAAATGGTGGAAATGGCATAGAAATTCATGCCAATGGTATGTTACTTGGACAGATTTTGTTACAGAGCTTTATGAACACTTTGACATTGACACCCACTATTTAGGTCGTTTGACCAAGTTGAAACAATCTGGCACAATGGAAGACTTTATTCCACCTTTGAGCACTTGGCTTTCAGAATGGAGGGAATGTCATATTCTTTCTTCATAGAATTCTTTATCATTGGCCTTAAGGATGACATATGTGCCCAGGTCCTAATGGCTC
>SNQJ01S0001203.1:127772-157277 GCA_010110895.2 Picea sitchensis
CAAACTTGGCCCTACCACCATCCTAGGTCACCTGGCTGAGGGCCCATGCAATATGGGAGAATCCCAACACGAACCGTCAGTAGAAGTTGGCTAGTCCCAAGAAGCTTCAAAGCTTGGTCAGTGTGGTTGGGGATGGCTAGTCACAGATGACTTGGATCTTAGTTGGATCAACATGTAACCCATTCTCATCAATAGTGTAGCCCAAGTATTGGACCTTGTTCATGCCAAAAGAACATTTTTCCAAGTTGGCATATAGCTTGTGTTGCCACAGAGTGCTTAAAACCTACTGAATATGTCACATGTGCTCCTCCCACATTTTGTTGAAGATGAGGATGTCATCCAAATATACCACCACAAAGGAGTCGGTGAAGGGTATCAATACATCATCCATCAACCTCATGAAAGTGGTTGGTGCATTTGTTAAGACAAAGGGCATGACTAGCCATTCAAAGAGACCTTCTTTAGATTTGAAGGTTTTCTTCCATACATCAATTGGTTCGATGGGAACTTGGTGGTAGCAAGACTTTAGGTCAATCTTGTTGAAGAACTTTTCCCCCTTGAGTTGGTCAAGAAGGTCATCAATCCTGGGAATGGGGTACCGGTTCCCGACTGTGATTTTGTTTAAGGCTATATAATCAATGCAAAGTTTCCACGTCTCGTCCTTCTTCTGCACTAGTACAATCGGGCTTTCACAAGGGGAGGAGATGGGTCTGATGTGGCCCTTTTGAAGCAGCTCTTGGATCTGTCGCCTGATTTCGTCATTTTCCATCAGCGAGCAATGATAGACTGGTCCATTAGGTAGAGGTGTGTCAGGGGTCAAATCAATTGGATGCTTGACTTGGCAGTGTGTCAATACCCCTCTAGGTGAGGAGAAGATGTCTTTGTATTCTTCCACGATCCCATCCACTTGCTTCTGCGACAAAGAGAGGCTTTGTGTAGAGGCCACATATGTGGCGACGATATTTTGCTTACTGTGAGCATGGATCGAAAAGAAGACGAACTTCCCAGTATGTGAGATGACCTTATTGCATTTCTTAGCAGAGATTAAAGAAATAGCAGTAGGCAGCGCTACCTCTAGTATCTTGTACAATTGTCTACCCAAAGTAATAATAACACTGTGGGGTCTAGACTCATACACAACATGATGCTTACACAAATATGGTTGTCCTAAAAGAACATCACAAACGTCAAGGGGAGCAATATCACACATTACCTCATCTTTGAAAGGCTTGATGTTGTAGGGAAGACAACATTGTTGGCTGACAAGAAGATCTATTCCTTGGTGAATCCAATCGATGGTGTAGGGTTGCGGGTGTGGTGTTGTTGACAGGTCCAGCTGGTTGACGACCTCTGCTAAAATTAAGTTCTTTTGAATTTCGATATTGACAATGAAATGAAGTAGATCCCCCTTTACCCACATCTACGAGTGAAAGAGGCTTTCTCCTTCCTCAGGTTCTTCTAGTTCGCTTGGTCAGAATTTGGTGGTAGTGATAGTGGAACTAGGTTCAACATAAATAATCTGCTTCCCTCCTTTAGGATTTGATTCAGAATAAAAATCAGCCTTTGACTCAGAATCCTTCATTTCGGCCACGAGTGACTACTTGGAGCGACATTCTTCGATGTTGTGCCAAGGGATTTTATGGCACTCACACCATTTTCCCGTGTCCTTCTTCGTCTTCTCATTGCCCTTCTTGTGTTGTGGCTTGGACTGGTTTTCCTGAGGGTGCCCATCTCGACTTGGTCCCTTGCTGTGTGGGTTGGGGCTGCCTTTTCCCTGCTTCGGCTGTGAGGGGTTTGCAGATTCAAACTCTCGCCTCTTCTACTTAAATTTCTGCTCGATCTTGATCGCGTATCTATAAGCCGTGCCCAATGAGGCGATGTCAAGAAACTCCATTTCTGTTTGAATTTATCTATGCAAACAACCACAATATTTGAGCACTAAATGATGCTCAGAGTCTTTTATACCCAATTTGGTGTGCAAGGTATGGAAATTATTAGTGAAATCTGGTACTGTCGAGTCCCTTTCTTGATGTAGGGTGGTCCATTTGGTGTACTGGTCCTCGTAGCTTCCAACATGGTAGTATTGTTCTTTAAGGACATCCCAGAAGGAATCCCATGTAGGGGCCACCACAAACATTGCAAATTCCTCTACGACCCTTTTCTTAGAGTAAGTATCCCACCAATATTTAACATGGGGAACGACCTTCAGGAGTGCAAAAGTGATTTTTTCCCTATCGGAAAAATTTTGGACAGAAAAATACCCTTCGAGCAGATTCAACCATTTATCTACAACATCTGCATCTATTAGTCCTTCAAATAATGGAATATTAAATTTACTTGTACCTTGAAGGGGGTTGCATGTTCGCTTGATGTAGATGCCTATCCTTTGGGAAGTCGTCAAAGGATATGCACGAAGTTGTCCATCATTTCGTTTCTTTGTCGCGTGTGGGCTTCCTCGAGCAACATTTTAATAGGATCTCCTGCTCCATCATCTTTCTTTTCATCCCCCATGGGTTGTTTTTGAGCTCAGCGCGACCGCTCTTGCAATGGATTGATTGGTTTGAGTCCCAACTTCTTGTACCTAGATCTTGTCAGGGACATGCATGAAGAAAAATAAATGAAGAACAGACCGCTCTGATACCACTGATCCGGATTTAGGAGCGCAATGAACTGTTTAATAGATCGAATACAATAAAAACAAAGATATGAAGAATAACACAGATATCCAGTGAACAATATCTTCTATTGAATAATGAAATAGGATGAAACTGTAAAACTACAGAACTGAAACACTTGCTCGAATGGTGGTAGKTATCTCTGAGAAGAGATGTGGCTRCTACGYGCATTCATCTTAGAAGAATGGATTACAATGAGGCTCCAGAGGCCTTTTTGATATTACTCATGAATGCCAAAACCCTAGACATCCAAAAACCTTACCCTAGAAGGTGAAATGCCAAAAGTTATGTGGGCCCCTATGGGTAAGTTGGTGTAAGTTGGTACCTCAACTTCCCAGGGTCGTAACCTTTGCATATGACCTCAATTTTAGGCGCATGATAGCCCATTGGAAAGGTCTTTCAGAGAAATACACATTCCACTATCAAACTCTGACTTTGTCTATAGTTTGACTGTGGCGAGACAAAAACAATGTTTAGGGCCCCAAAATGGCCCTGGAAGTACAACAAGATGTGCTTACATGAAAACATACAAAATAAGCCAGTTGGATTAGGCAAGAGGCCACTAGTATCCACTTGGAGGATGTGTGGGCTTCAGACATCCCCAGAAGTGTAGAACTCACAATTACAAAGAAGTATAGAAGAACATGATGAACAAAAACGAACAAGAGGAGCCAATTGAAATAGGTGGGTGGCCACCAATATCCACCTGGATCAATTCCTTTCAAGCCATTGAGACACCCTCTATGAACCTTGACCTCCAATCTATACTCTCCCAAAACCAAGCTATTTTTAACACTCCCCATGGACTTCCCCCTTCTCGCGACATCCATGATCACTCCATTCCTCTAGTACCAGAGAATCTTCCTCCCAATGTTCGCCCTTATCGTCATCCCTTTTCCCAGAAAAATGAAATTGAAAAAAATATTCAAAAATTGTTAGAAGCGGGTGTTATTCATCCTAGCCCCAACCCCTATTCTTCTTTGGTAGTCATGGTACTCAAGAAAGAAGGAACTTGGCGCATGTGTCCTGATTTTTGTGCCCTCAACAAACTCACAATCAAAGAAAAATTTCCCATTCTTGTCATTGATGACCTCTTGGATGAATTGAGTGGTGCTCAATACTTTACCAAACTTGATCTCCATTCTGGCTATCACCAAATACGTATGAAAGAGGAAGACATTCCCAAGACTGCCTTTAAAACTCATGAGGGTCACTATGAGTTCTTGGTCACGCCCTTTTTCCTGTGTAATATCCCCTCCACTTTTCAAAGTCTCATGAATCACGTCTTTCGTCCCTTCCTCCATCAAATTGTCTTAGTTTTCTTTGATAAGATTCTCATATATAGTAAAAATTAGCAATCCCATCTCACCCATGTGGATCAAGTTCTCGATCTACTATCTAAGCACAAACTTTTTCTAAAAAAGTCTAAATGTGCTTTTGGAGCCTTTGAAGTTGAGTACATTGGTTGTATTGTTGGTAAGGATGGTGTACAGGTGGGTCCTAAGAAAATTGAAGCTATGAAGGATTGGATTCACCCAAAAACTCTTAAAATCTTGCGTGGTTTCCTGGGTTTAATGGTCTATTACCACAAGTTTGTTCAAAATTATGGAAAAACTATAGCTCCTCTCACTGCTCTCCTTAAAAAGAATGCCTTTAGTTGGAATCCAACCACTGATCAATCCTTACCAGCCTTGAAGGATGTTATGTGCACAACTCCTGTCCTAGCACTACTAGACTTCACCAAGACTTTTGTCCTGGAATGCGATGCATTAGTGAAAGGAATTGGGGAAGTCCTCATGCAAGATGGCTGACCTTTGGCTTTCACTAGAAAACAACTATCAGAGAGACATTTGGGTCAATCAACCTATGAAAAGGAATGTTGGCTATTCTGCATGCAGTGGATTGTTGGCGTCCTTATCTATTGAGGCAACACTTCCAAATTAAAACTAATCACCGTAGCCTCAAGTGTTTTCTAGAACAAATAATTTCATCCCTGAAGCAAGGAAAATGGGTGACCAAGATGTTTGAATATGATTATGAGATCATCTATAAGAAGGGCAAAGAAAATGTGGTTGTTGATGCTCTTTCAAGTAAATATGAAGAAGAAGGGTCCCTCTTTTCCCTCTCATTCATTGTAGTAGACTAGCTTCAAGTCGTTCTCCAAGAATGGTTGCAAGACACCAAACTTTCTAGCCCAATCCAAAAATTGCAACAAGATCCTCAAGCTTCTCAAGGGTATTGTTGGCATAATGAAGAGATTCGCTATAAAGGTCTCTATTATTTAAGCAAACAATCGAACCTTAAATCCAAGGTGATTTTGAGTTTCATGCTTCACCCGCAATTGGGCATTCATGGTTTACCAAAACCTATGAACTATTCAAATGTTCTTTTTTCTGGGATGGTATGAAACATGATTTTCACACTTTTGTGGTTGAATGTGATACCTGTCAACACAATAAGGGCGAAACAATCAAAGCTCTAGGAACACTTCAACCACTCCCGATTCCACCTTTTATTTGGAGGGATATTTCTATGGATTTCATTGTTGGCTTACCTAAATCAGGAAATAAATCAGTGATCATGGTGGTAGTAGATTGTCTTTCCAAATATGCTCATTTCTTTTCTCTTCAACACCCATTCACAACATCCACAATGGCTCAAATTTTTATGGATAGTATATTCAAACTCCATGGCATACCTCATTCTATTGTATTTGACCGTGATCCAACTTTCACCAGCAATTTTTGGTAAGAATTGTTCAATCTCTACGGAACCCAATTGTATCTCAACACCGCCTATCATCCCCAAAATGAAGGACAAACTAAAGCTCTCAACAAGTGTTTGGAAATGTATTTGAGGTGTTTTGCGTTTGACCAACATAATCAGTGGGCTCAGTGGCTACCCTTAGCTGAATGGTGGTACAACACATCTTACCATACTACCACTTGCATGACTCCCTTTGAAGCAGTCTATGATAAAAAGACACCGTCGGTTCTCCCATACATGCCAGATGTCTCCAAGGTTCAGGAGGTTGACAACAATTTTACAGTTCAAGTGACCATTATCTGTACCCTCAAGGAAAATTTGGTCTTGGCTCAAAATCACATGAAGCAACAAGTAGATCAAGGTCGTTCCAAACATCAATTCGTTGAAGGGGACTAGGTGTTTCTTCGTTTGCAACCTTATAAGCAGACTTCACTCAAATATGAGCACTGCCAAAAACTTGCTCCCAAATTTAATGGTCCTTATACAATTCTCAAGCGAGTGGGGAGTGTGGCCTACCGGTTAGCTCTACCCAATAACTCTAAACTCCATCCTATTTTTCATGTCTCATGCTTAAAGAAAGTGATTGGAACTAAGTGCCAGACTCAAACTAGTCTCCCTGAGTTGGATGAAGAAGGTTCCATTTGGTTGCATCCACAAGCAGTCTTGGACCAGTGCAAACGTCATCTCCGTTAGCACACCATCAAGGAAGTGTTAGTTTAGTGGAAGGATACATGCCCAAAAGATGCCACCTAGGAGCTGACTACCATTCTACAACATTTTTTTCATCTCAAGCCTTGGGGACAAGGCTATTTTTCAAGGTGGAGTCCATGTTAGGAACCTAACCTTCCTAACCCCTCACATAGGTAGAATAATATATTTTCCATGTAATAAAGACCAACATTAGTAAATAAGGCCTATTTAATAATGTGAACAAATCTAATGTAAGAAGACTTAATAGAAGCTTACGCTTCTAGAAAGATCTTTCTCTAGAATGTTCTTTAGAAGATAGAATTAGTATAAATATGAGTAGAAGACATGATACAATCTTATCTTGAGAATTATTGTAATATATATATATATATATATATATATTGTAAATAAAAATAATTATATTACCTTAAAAGTCATCATAACAATACATAGTTCAAAATCTGCCATCTGTTTTGCCACATACATGGAAACCAGAATAGGTGGCCTGCAAAACTGATAAACATGGTTGTAAGTCCAGAACCAGAGTCTAACTAGTGCTAAATCTATCTGCATCTGTAGCCTATCTAGACCTGATAACATGACAATAAGAAAACTAGATAGTTGGCGAACTTGAACAACCATCATCGCAGAAAGTGAAAACAAACAGTTGGCAGCAAGTCGAGCATCGACACTTGGCAGGCTCGTTTGATAGGGAGTCAAACAAGAGGTCCAGACGACAACTGATGGCGCTCTGGTGATGAAGTTGGTCGGCCATGTCTCGTCGCAATTAAAAAATCATCTGCAGATGATCCTTCGAGAATCTGTGTGGGCTGAGCAGTTCTCGCCCTGAGGCGACAACATTGGACGGGTCATGGGCATCTAAAGCTGATTGTGCTATTGCTTCCTCCAACCATTCCGGAGGAGTCTCCTCCTCAACTAGGCAGTCACCCAAGTCTGTCCCGATGGTCACATTGAGCGACGCATTGACGTTTGGGGCTATCCCCATTGTTGAGTCTTCCGACCAATTTGGAGGAATTTCTTCCTCTATCACACAACCGCCCAAATATTTCTTAGGATGGATAAGGGGGAGTGCATTGACAATTGATGCAGTCGGCCCAATGGTATTCTCCAACCATCTTGGAGGAATTTCTTCCTCAATTGGAAAACCACATGAATCTATCATGGGGTCATTTTTTTGAGGCATTGGCTCCAAATTGCAAAGGGGATTTTGAGAGTCATCGTTCCAATTTTGGTCAAAATGGGGAGGGCCAACATGACTCGTGAAAAAGTTGGGAGGTAGAGAAGGGGTCGAAGAAGGGCCAAGACGACGATGTCGGGCTACAAAACTATAGTAGGTCGGCTCTCGTTTGGGTTTGCCCCTTTCACACAACATGGTGTAGACACATAAGAGAATGATGTTGAAGTTCAAACAATACCCATACACTAGGGGGAAGAGAGAACTGATGAGACAAAGGCTGAGTACAAACAGTAACTGGACACTAGAGGGGAGATAGAATCAACGGGTGCATGAGCGTGACACTAGTGGAGAGAAATTTCAAGAAGGGAATGAAAAACCGAGTGCATATGCAGAGTGAAATAACCACAATGAGGCCTTACCTCCATAAAAACCACTAAGGTGACAGGGAAAGGCGCCATGAGGATTGAGTTGATGTCGCCCAGCTGCCTCGTACTTGCTTTGGTAAGCCGTGATTGGTGTTGTATGTGCGCCATTAAACCTCCCTTGTTGTTCAGACACACTATCTCCCTCCTAGAGTGAATGCTAAGCATGGTGAATTGACAAAGGGGGAGGTTGGCGACGATGGGCTTTAACTACTCTCTGCGCATGTGTGCCAAGTATCGTGGGATCGCTAGATGTCACCCCATCCAGGGGATTCTCTATATTTTGTTGTTCCGCTGGTATTTACTACAATATTTATGTTTATGCTTATTATAATACATTTGGTGCCTTACATATTATGTTACTATATTTTGTCATTTGAACTTTTATGCGATAAATTTATGTTTTTTGAGGTTTGTGTTGTTCACCATAAACCTTTTTGCAATGAAAAAAAGAGTTTAAAATTGTATAGTTATAGAAATTAATTTCAAAGCTTTGTGAATAAACATATATTGAGTGTTATTATTTATTATTTATATTTATATTTACACATGCTATATATATATATGGGAAAGGAAAAAAATATTTAATAAGTATAACCACCCTACAATAAATTTATGACGAACAAAATAATTATAATGAAAACCAAATTCTTGTGCAAAAGATACTAAACATGCACATATTATATTTTTGCTCCATCTAAATACATTATAACTAGCCTAGAAATATCTTAAACCTGGATTTATCAAATACAGAGAGGGATCCAATTTCTTGAAGTTTAATTTTTGTTGTTATTATTATTTCATTTTATGACAAGTTTTACAAGTGTAATTTTTTTTATTTGAGTCCACTTTATTTTTATTATTGTTGTTGTTGTTATTATTATTATTATTATCTAACATAACATAACGCCTCCGGGCCTGCAACCCATCCTCTTTGCCTTCAATGGCCACAACCACGTCCCTCTCTGTGGGTGCCCCAGGCAGCAGGGCTTTTCCCTCCCTTTCAGGGTCTCAACCTCTTTTTGCTTCAAAGTCTGGGGCCTCTTTTCATGAGGTTGTTCAAAGGAGCTCTGCTCCTTCTACTTCGTCTCTTATGGTTTAGGAAGCCCCTCCCCTTGTCATTCCCATGGGTCAAGATGTCGAGGAGGAGGAAAAATACTACCGATCTGTGAGTTTGGTTTGTCGTTTCAATGGTTTTTGGCCAAAGTTAGCTGATCTCAACAGTTGGATCTCGACTACTTGGATTCCTATTATGCAATAGCAAGCTTTCATTCATCCTTGTGCTAAAGGTTTCTTCAATGTTGAGTTCAACATTGAGGAAGATCATGATCTAATTCTCAGCTTAGGTCTGTGGTTTTGGGGCATCCCAGGTTTGTGCATGAAACCCTGGACTCCTTATTTCAATCCAGCTTCTGAAATACTCTCCTTAGCTCTTGTTTGGGTGAGGCTTCCCAATCCTCCCTTGCATTTCTGGGGTTTACCTTCACTTGAAGCCATTGGCTCAACATTGGGGAAGTTCCACTTTGCACATCATGAAACTTCAAGGCACAACATCTCCACTTTTGCCTGTATATGCGTGTAAATGGACTTTAGTAAAGGATTCCCAACCGAAGTTATTCTTACTCGTAAATAATATTCTTGGTCTCATAAACTAGACTATGAGAGTGTTTCATTGTGTTTCAGATCTTATTTTGAAATGAGACATCTTGTAATCCATTGTCCCAAAGGGCTCAAGAAGAACCAAAAGCCTCGAAAATCCACTTGGTGAGTGGGATCAAATGACGACCATCAAGTTATCTCGAAGCCTCCTCAAGCCAGTGAAAAGACGTCCTAGTCGGATCCTCCTACTTAGTCAACTCCGTTAGTCACGAGTCCATAATCCAATCAGAAGTTGGAGAATGTGGTGTCTTCTCCTCAAGCTTCAGATGAGGGACCTCGAGTCCAGTCTTCTCCTCAATCATCAACTTGCTTGGCAGATCAGGCAGATGATGCTGGGGTTTTGGATGAAGAAAATATAGAAGCTCCAGATCAAGACAATCTAGGAAATACATGCAACACAAGTACCTCAACATGTGCAAATGAAGGTTGGACGATAGTAAGAAAGAAGAAGACATCACATGCCACATCTCAACCAATGGTAACACGAAGTCAGACCTGTAAGTTAGCCAAATCGGCGAGCTCCTCCCCAACAGGTTAATTTTAGATGCAATGTGTCTTCACATTTATCCTCATAGTTTTTTTTCGAGTGTATTTAGTAAAGTTGTTTTATGTGAAGTTTTCGTTTGAATATTTGACATAGTCATTAATAGCTTGTAATAGTGGTTTAATTGAGGCCCTCGCTTGGCTTGAATTTTGAATGACATTGTAACTCCTCAATGGTTTCGACCACGCCTTTTTGATAATACAAATTCCCTAGTTTTTGTGAAAAAAAAACATAGCATAACGCCTCGACTACTCCTCCATACTCAATTGTAGAGCACTTCGTTATTCTCGACATAATTATTTATTTAATAATTAATTAGAATAAGTATATAAGATTTTTTTCCCTTTTGAAGATGAGAGGTTTTAAAGTAAGTAATTGTGACTGCAACTATAGCCCTATGGGGTGATGCACATCCCACAAACACACTTTCCAAATTAAGTGGGTTTCGAAAATGTAAGTCAAGACTCTAATTGAGAGATTGCTTCCTCAACTACCCTAGAAACTACCCATGAGGCACACCGCCGAGCTTTCTGGTCCTGATCAACAACAGCCAACGGTCACATGAATGAGGGAACGACACCCCTATTTCTTTCTCCCAGGCTTATACCTTCAGCGTCTTAGAACGCATATGCTCATCTGTCTTTTCTCATAAGTCTGGATGGTTTATAGGTTTATCTGTTTTCTGCAACTACCATTCCAAGATCGCCATGGATGAATCATAGGCTGCTCTGCTTATGGCGTTTCAAGGCCACTCAATACCTTCAATGATAAACTTTCTGGATCAAAACTCTGTCCTGTAAGTGCAAATATATACCCATCGAGTTTTTTTTTTTTCTATGTTCAATTTCAGGAATCTTTTGACCAGTTAGTAACGAGCAGAGATTAACATCTTACTTATTTTTCATAGTGGGGGATTAGTTTCGATCCTTTGACTGAAATGACAATGCGATCCAGGAACACTCTAATAAATCCGAGATGGGTGTTTATTTTCATGAAAAAATCTTTTGTATAGAAAAAACCCACTGAAATCTCCAACTTAAATTCCCTTGTTTATTGGTAGACCCACATCGATATCTGGATTTATTGTTTGCTTGATATATTTGGTTAGTCGATTTGAGACAGATAATATGGCCTGCCCCACTTTGTTTAGCAATATGACATGGATTTATGCAAGGATTGAATAGGCAGAGTATTTTGGTTATTGAGAGAAACTTCCGGATTTAGAAGGAAAAGAGGCAGGAATTATGTTTCCAATTCCATATTCAAGGTTGGTGGTCTATGCTGTGGTATCTGTGGCTACAAGCTTCTTGGTGACCACATTTAGGGTTTCTATATGGATTTTGGATGGTATACACACATATATTCACCCAGAGAATGTTGGAAATGGAAGCCAAGGAAATGTAAGAGCAGCTATCAGGAGACCTGGAACAGACATGAATGGTCAAGATGCAAACTCCACAATGGCTTCTGGTAATAGGGATGCGGTGGATAACTCTACATCCAATGAAGATGAAAAAGAAATTGGATCAATGGTAAGTGGTGAAAATCAGGCAAAGGTCAAGGGCAAATTGAAGGAGAGGCCGAAACGTGATGTGCCAAAGGGGTCCAGGTGGAAGAAGGAAAAACTCAAAGAGAAGTTTTCCTTTGATGAAACTAATGCTCAGATGTTTCGGCTTAGACTAGGGGACTCTCAGCTCCAGAGCCGGCAGTACTTCACTGATTACGATGAAGCTATCATCTATGCTTCATTGGGTCTTTGTAACCTTCTGACTCATCAGTTTCTTCCCGAATGGTCATCCTCTGATGACAAACAATCTACTGTCATGTTTTTTCAGGGCGACTTAGTTCCGTTTCTTGTAGGCTTATATGCCATATATAAGTTAGCTAGACTGCTTGGCAGGATGTCTTTGGAAAAGTCGGCATCAAAAAATTCAGAGCAGCTTCTGAGTATTTTTGTGGGTCTTTTAGGGTTCCTTGTATCGCTTACTATTCTCTCTGTATTTGCACCTGGTTCAGTGGATCTAAGAGTTGGTTCCACAAGCACTGCAGAATCAAAAAAGAATGAGGGAAATCAGGTGACTTTTCTGTTTGGTTTTATGAAGTTTTTCTTAGCAATTTTTGCTGGCTGGCTTTGTGGCCTCCTCTTCAGCCCTGCTCACAAGGCTGTTAGGTCATTCTGGTTGGGTACTGACCAACTTCAGTGGAATCTGTCTGTCATTGGTTCTGGAAAACTGACTCGTACTCTATTCTACTTGAATATTGTGATGCCTGTCTTTACATCGTTACTTTGGATCAAACCTATGGCTGATATCTTTATCTTACAGTCCAATGGGCATCAAAGATTCACTAGTGGTAAGTCTGGGATTTTTCCATCTGATTTAGGTGTGCAGAAAATTCAGGTTGAAATTACAGGTACACTCGAAGACCCTGGGCACCAGAAAAATATGGTAGCATGTATGGAAACAAAAGGGGATTTGGAAGCATCTGCACCCTTGTTTAGTCATTATGAACATAGTTTGTGTCAAAGGAAAAATGGAGAGATCTCTGGTTCTATGAAGAGTCAAAATCCAAGCTTAGGCTCTTCTGATTTTGATATAGTTCATGGTGAAGGAGAAGATACAAAATGGTACTTCTGGAGAAGGTTCTATTCATCCTTTCAAGAAAACTGGACTCGGCAGATTGGCATGCCTGCTGAAGTTTTTGAGCAATTTAGGGTTTGGTGTTTACTATGCACAGCAGTGCTGCAGCTGTTACTAATGCGGCCCAATTTGCAGATGTACTTGAATGAAGCTGTCTTAATTTGGTACCAGAGATTGCATGGGAGCAGGGATCCAAACCTAGATTTTAGCAGGGCCAAACTTTTTCTACATAATTACTTCATTTGTCAAGTTGCATTGCAATTCTTTATACCAGGTACTCTAGTGTTGCTATTTTTAGGCCTATCTCAGATTAGAGGGAGTATTTCTGGTGGTCTGTCCTTGCCTGGAAGCTTTCTCTTTTCATCATCATTTTTTCAAGAAGCAGCCCTTTTCATGGCTTGGTGGGTGCAATCTGTATGGGCTGTATTAACCTGCTCAAACCTTGCCCTTTACCGTCTTGGGTTTTTGACAGTCTCATAACCTGCTCACAGGTCAATGCCAACGAATGAATATAGATTAAGTTCAATTTTTTCTTATTTGATGCTCTGGAAATCTACAATATTTAGCATATTTATTTTATGCAGAGTTTTTTATATAAGTTTAAGAGAGCACAACTTTCCCATCTTCAAGATTTGCTTTTGTTTTGTTATGCCTATAGGTCTGCTTGCTTTTGTGCTTTGGATTCTGATTTGTAGCTTCACATGATATGCATGATTAGTGTTTGGAATTTGCATTTGTAATTTTGTTCTATTCCTGTTGTTTCCACCCTTATTTCTATTGTGCAATATTGTCTGTAAGCTCATTATTAATATAGGAAGATAATGGAGTTCTTATATCACTTGCCTTACCATGTGGACATATTTATTCAGCACATTTCGCGCACCTCCCCAACAAAATAAAATGTGATGTAAACATACGACCCTGTAAATTGCTGTCAGTAAGAGATGCATGATGCAATGGAAGAAGAAAACACATTATAGCATAGCTGAACATGATATTTGATAAATCGATTTCCATCTTTCTCCAAACCTTGTTTTCTCCTCATGTCATATGAAATGTATCGTTCTTTCTCATACCTGTTACCTTCTTCCTTGGTGTTCTGTTTTTGGTTTTTTTCCTGCTTAACTCTTTTAAGTTGCATGCATTTCAGTACTCTGTTTAATCTCACAAGCACACATTCTTCTGTACAAAACACATCAGCGTTCTTTGGCTTAAGAAGCTGGTCTGCTCTCCCTCTCCACGATTCTTTTTCCAATTATGGCCATGGTTCTCTACTATTGATTTTAGTTGTTCAATATGGTGAAGGTTTTAAAATCTTCGTATCTCAAACCACCAATTTTGAACTCTAATAAGCACCTGACTCCTGCAGCATTACGAGTTAACACCTTTCCAAGTATGGCCATGGCTCTCTACTTTTGATTTTAGTTGTTCAATATGGTGAAGGTTTTATAATCTTTGTATCTCAAACTGCCATTTTTGAACTCTAATAAGCACCCGACTCCTGCAGCATTACAAGTTAACACACTGGATGGAAAACAATCAGAATTTTTGAAAATCTATCATGGTTATTACTACCAGCCTTGAGCTATGAGCTTGAACAAGAATGAATGCTATTGACCTGAGGGGGATAATCATAAGAAGTTTTGATGAACAATAAGTTTTGATGAACAGCTGTAGTTTATACTATTTAATTGCAAATTCTGATTTTGAGCTGGCAAAGTTCAGGGCTCAAACGTGACTTTGTGCTTATTAGGCACCTGAATTCACACCATGGCTAGATGGGTCTGCACTGACCACTGACAAATTTTTKATGGTAGCTGTTCACCTGCTCATGAGTCATGATTTTGTTCATAGCGGTCCAGGTGACCAAGTGCACTCTCCAAATCACCTCACCCCTATGGGGGTGAAAGCCTATTAATTCACCTCTATGTGCCTTGAAGAAAAGCTTACCCATAAACTGCTACAATGTATACTTGACTTTGTTTTTGTTAGTTATGTTTGTTCTTTCAGTCATTGTCCCCTTTGCTTCAATCTTCAACCATATTATTATGATTAATTCTTTTAGTATTTTTTATGGTTTAATTTGGAGTTTTTCCTGATTTATTTCAACGCACTGCTTTCCCTGGGCGATAACAAGTGGCATCTTTCTCTTTGAGTTTGCATCTTAATAGTTCTATAGTGCACTTTTATATTTGTCAACCAATATCCTAATGTGCACCAATGGATAGTGTACTTGCTTATAGAAAATATAATCAAGGCTAAGAAGAGCTCCAAGAAATAATTTCTGAGATATTTTCAATAATTATAATATCGCCCTTGAAGCATACGAGGAAGGTTGAAGATATATGCATGCATCTAATATATGAGAATGGGCATTTTAAAATGAGGTCTGTTACTTTCTATAATTAAGTTGTGGTTAACTACTTCTAAGCATAGCTAGGAAGCATGCTGGGAAGTTTCAACTTTCAAGAGATGCACATACCACCCACACCCCTTTTACATGAAGGTATAAGCTTGGATTTAAAAGAAATATATAGATAGAAGATCACAAAACCTGTTATTAATATAATTTAATGTAATATAAGCTCAGAACATAAAGACTGATGGATTATCATGGCAAATTATTTGAGATGGGTCCTCTCTATTATTCCTCATCTCATCAAATGGAAATCTGTGACAAGGACGACAAAATCACAAACATCACAAAATCACTTTAGAACACTTTCACTCTCTTGAGGAGCAGTCACAAATTATAGGAAAAGTCAAATTGATTTCATATGAAATGGTTGTCAAACTGTTGTAAAAGTGCCAACTAATTTCCCATGTGGTTGCATGCACTAAGTTTAGATTGTGCATGCATGCACACTACAGTGAACAGGTTGTGTAATCATGTGATCTATTTATGATCAATTCATGCAACTGTGTGATAGATGTTATATATATGAGCATACCCAATGCCCATAGAGGTGAGAGTGCAATGTGTGTAGAGTGTGTGAGCAAGACACAACACTGTGGAGTGCAGTGTGTATGTGAGGAGAGGATGGTTGTATCCCTGTGTTGGCTATTGTAATTCTGCCTTGAATAATAAGAATACTGATTTTCATTGCCCGTGGTTTTTTTTTCTGTATTGGGTTTCCACATAAATCACTGTCAATTGTGAGATTGTTGTTCTGGTTTAATCTCGGTTTTATTTTCTTTGCTATTATAATCTTGTTACGTTTATGCTTCCGCTGCCTAACAAAAACAAACGAAGTGAAACAAAAATATACCAGAGAAATACAATTACATTCAAAATTGGAAGTTAGTTACCATGCAGTAATACTCCAAGGATTGTTTGTTTGAGGAACCTAAAAAAATTGTTCATCCCAACATTGCCTTTAATTTGATAAGGTACAACCATTTTTTATTATTATAAAGAGCTGATTCAAGAGATAAAGATCCCTGTTGGATCCAAAGCCAATTATCCTCCACTACATAGGAACTCTTGTGACCCTCAACATTTCAAGACACCAAAGTGCCTGTGTATTGATCATAAAGGTTAACTTGCAAATTGTTCAGTGTAACAATGAATTGAAGTATAAAGGTTAACTTGCAAATTGTTAAGTGTAACAATGAATTGAAGTATAAAGGTTAACTTGCAAATTGTTAAGTGTAACAATGAATTTAGATGGACCAGAGAGGGTCCCATTGTGATCATTAGAAAAATGTTAAGAGTGAGGTTTATGGTGAATCACCCGGGGCTTTGACAAATATAAAAGTGCACTATGGAACTATTAAGATGCAAAACAGGGCGAAAGAGATTTGACAGTAAATTCAATACCGATTTGAATGAACAGATAAATTAAATAATTTGCAACCATACATTTCATTATATTAATTTTAAGGTTTTACTTTGATGACACTAAGATTTTATGGAAAAAGAAAGTAATTTATATTAATTGGGTCTGAAATGGCTTGATAAAATTACGTTTAATACAAAAGAAGGGCTCTTAATTCCGAGCTTTGGAAATTCTCTGGTTAAAACAACATGCTCATTGCGCCACAAGCTTTAGGACAATGTAAAAAACAATTATATTAATTTTAATTATATACCCTTTGACTTTGACTCAAAATAAGAAAGTAATTTATATTAATTGGGTCTGAAATGGCTTGATAAAATTACATTTAATACAAAAGAAGGGCTCTTAATTCTGAGCTTTGGAAATTCTCTGGTTAAAACAACATGCTCATTGCGCCACAAGCTTTAGGCCAATGTAAAAAACAATTATATTAATTCTACTAATATACCCTTTGACTCAAAATGTGATAGTATATGGGCTACCTTTTTCCACTCACTCTTCACAATATGAAATATCTAAGAAGTCGAAAGCTAAAACATAATTTGATTGATCCAAATTAACAAAGAACATATGTTTCTTAAATTGACTAAGTTGACTAGACTTCATACTTAGCTCTTGGTAGTCTTCTCAAAGGTAAGGTTGCCATGGTTCCTTGATTATTACAAGGTTCACTGCCTTGTCTACTATTTGTTAAAATGTGATAATATTTGATTAATCGATTGTAAGTTTATCTTGAATAATAAAGATACTGATACCTTGCCTAGTCGATGTTTCTTTGACACGTTGTTAGGGTTTTAGCACTTAAATCTCATGTGTTATCTGAATTATTTATTTGTCTTTATTGTTGTATTTCCTTCATTTATTATTTTGTTTAGGCTCTTAAATACCAACAAGTGGTATCCAAGTGAAGGTAAAAGAAGTGCAAAGAAAGAATGAGGGCGCTGGCAGGGAAGGAAGAATGAGAGTGCCACTCGAGGAGTTGTTTTTTGAACCTCTGTGGAAGCAACATAATTTAGCTGCCAGGTTTAGTGGAAGAGACGCCCCATTTTTGGTGGAAAATGCAAACTCTTGTGAACGCTGTGGAGATTGGAAACCGTGAAGATAAAAAGTTTAAAAATTGTTGATTTATAAAAATAAAAGCCCACCCATTTATTTATTGTGAAGAAAAAATATATGTTTTTTAAAATTTTAAGAGGGTGGGGTAAAACATTTTATTGGAGAGATATTAAAAAAAAAAATCCAATGTTTTGAGGAAGTCGCATAAGATCCGAAAGGGTAATATATATATATATATATATATATATATATATTCCACATGAAGAAAGGGTAAGTTTTATATCAAGAAGAAACAAAATTTACATTCTAAAGAATGCATGCGAAACATGCATTTAGTCTTCCAATCCTCCCATAACTAGGAGAGTCTAAATCCCAACACTGCATACAATCAATGAGTGTAATGTTATAGACAATAAAACCTGTCATCCTGTGCTGATTAAAGTCCCTCGGTAGGAGGAGACCTTTGACAAAAGTCAAGTTGAAACTGTAACCTGTAATATATAGATACCCAAAAAGTGAAGTTTTGTTCCATCAAATACATAGACATATCACCATCTGATCTTTCAATTGTTTAGACAACCAATAATATTTATGAGAATGTAAAGAGAAAGAATGTTCCAATCTGCAAGCCTCCATGGCTGATCGGAAAAATCAAGTATGAGGAATATAGCCACTAGGTCCCGATATATCTATAAACGACCTATGGTAGTATTCAAAATGAGAGCCATCCCTTGATTCCACTATTTGTCATTGCCCAAAATCCATTAGAATACCTTCTTTAGAGAGTTTGTTTGTTGCCCTGTTCCGCTCCCTCTAAACATGTCGAATAGAATAGAGTATAGGATAATAAGCACCTCTTCAAGTAGTGGAAGAAGCCTTATGTTATGATAGGCTTGAGATTTCCTTATCCAATTTATAACCATCATAGAGTTACCAAAGATTTGTAGATATGTTATCCCTTTTTCCCCAGCAAAGGTGAGAAGCAATTTTAAAGCCATCAGTTCGGTATAGTTGTTTGTCCCTGGTCCCAGTCCCATTTTTATGTGAAAAGAGTGAGAATCCGAGAGGTGAAGGACAACACCACCACAGATTTGTCCATCATTTTGTGAAGCCCTGTAAAAAAAAACCCATGGTCGGGAGTGGTCCACTGATTCTGCCTCCATAGTGTTAAAATATTTGATGTTCTCGTTTTACCATAGACAATATCACTATTGTCACCCAACCATAGGCACGTAGCCACCCCCTAGCACCATAACATTTTCTAGATAGAATGATTCCGGAAACAACACTATAACCAACAAATAACCAAGAGAGCGCATCTTTCTCCAAAGATAGCTCACCAGATAGAAAATCCCAAAGCCACATAACAAGAACAATACTCTGCTGCAACAGTTGCAGTTACCAAGAATACCACCAAGAATGTCACCAAGAATACCACCAAGAGATACTAGAAGGTAGGGCACACATCTTAGGCTAGATGGCGTTAGAGAGAGAGACCAAGAATCACCCTAGAGTATCCACCTTCCTATCTTGCAGCTGCAGCGCCAAACTTGCACTATCCTTGACTGAGAGAGTGAGTGAAGTGAGTGTCTACAAAGGAGCTAGATCATCTCTTATTTATAGTGGTTATTGTCACTTGTCTGGGATGACTTGTCCTTTTAGAGGCTAATACTTTAATATTAATTCTTTTATTGAGTCAACTTGTCTTCTAGGGTTTTTACACATCTGTTTAGGGTTTCTCTTGCTTCCAGAATATTCTATTCTAGCCAAAGATTACACATGGAGGTTAATACCTCCCACAACTACCATAATATCAACACTCCCTCCTAGCTAGGGAAGTATTAGCTGCAATGGTCTCAAACACATCCATCCATTTCACATGGTATGGACAAGGCTCACATAGTATAGAAGACCATCCTACTGGTAGAATTATCATAGCCACACATGCTATCTCATGATCATGTAGATCAAGTCACGATCATCATCATCACTATCCATCCAGCTGGCAATCACCTCCAACACTACTAGTTGGCACACCAGCCTAGGAAACACTTTCAACACTACTGGTAGTCTCCATGGCAATCCAATAGTAATACACAATTACTACAATGCCATCCAATATATCACAACAATGTCGATCCATAGTAGCGCACAACTGCTATCCAGTGGTATACAACCACTCCTAGTGTAGCACACAACTACTATCTAGTGACACATAGTCACTACCAGTGGAACACATACACCACAGTAGAATATAGCTACTGTCCAGAGACACAGTCTCCATTGCAATCAACTAATAACTACACAAGCTATCACTATGCAGTACAACAGTCTCCTGGCATCAAATCATATCATTGTCTGCATCATCTCTCGAGGCCATACTCCATTTGAGTAATCGGGCATGATGCTGAATAAGTCATGTGCTAGACTTAGCGCACTCAACAGAGTGTCTCACATAAGTCACTCACTCAACAGAGTGATACAAGGACCATTCTTCTAATCCGGACATACGTCCTAGAAGAATAGTTGTCCCAACAGATGTTGAATGCCCCACAATGGTTACAAGAACCATTCTCTTCACTGTATCATCTCTAAGCCATACTAGCATGATGCACATGCATCATATCTAAGCTGTACTGGCATGATGTGGAGTACCATCTACATCATCTCTAAGTTATACTAGCATGATGTGAATGCATCATATCTAAGCTGTACTGGCATTATGTAGTTGAATGCCTCTGCATCATCTCTAAGCTGTATGATCATATCTAAGCTGTACTAGCATGTTGCTCTGCATCATATCTAAGCTGTATTATCATGTTGCTCTGCATAATATCTAAGTTGTACTAGCATGATCATATCTAGCATGATGCGAGTCATCTGCATCATCTCTAAGTTGTATGATCATATCTAAGCTATACTAGCATGATCATATCTAACATGATGCGACTTGGGCATAAACACCGTCTCTAAGATGTACTAGCATGATGCCAATGCATCATATCTAAGTTGTACTAGCACGATGCATCTCATGACATCTGTATCATATATAAGCTATACTAGCATGATGTTGAAGCATCATATCTAAGCTGTACTAACATGATACACATCAACAATCTTTCAACCTGGACCATTCTCCATAAGGAGAATGTTTGTCCACCAACACATTGACTATCCATGATGCCATCTATCAACACTCCCTCCCAACCGAGGAATTCATCTCCTCCCTTTCAACCAAGGGAGCAATCTCCATGAGACCCATCTTGTCCCTCAAGTATGCAAACTTTATCTTGGACATAGGCTTTGTCAAAATATCAACTGTCTGCTCATCAATGGAGATGTACTGGAGAACTACTTCTCCCTTTTGGACTTTACCATGCATAAAATAGTACTTGATCTCAATGTGCTTCGACCTGTCATGGAACATGGGGTTCTTTGAAATCTTTACACAACTTTGATTATCACAATATATCACAGTTGAATCCAACATCTAATCAAATAGTCCAGAAACCATCTTATGGAGCCATAGTGCTTCTGTACAAGCATCACAAGCTGCAATATACTCTGCTTTTGTAGTGCTGAGTGCCATATACTTCTGTGTCCTGCTAGCCCATGATATCATAGTAGAACCCAAACTGAAACATACACCAGAAGTACTCTTTCTGTCATCTGCACTCCCTGCCCAATCTGAATCAATGAATCCATGCAGTTGTACATCACTGTTTGAGGCATATCTCAAACCATAGTTTAGCGTCCCATGAAGTTATCTCAAAATATGCTTTGCAACTATCCAATGCTCATGTCTAGGTTCCGCTTGGAACTGGCTCAACGTGTTCACAACAAAGAAAATGTTCGACTGTGTATTCATCGGATACATCAATGAGCCAATCAATTGTTGGTACAGGGACGAGTCTACTGGATCAGAGTCTCTCAACTTCTTCAGATCTGTCACCATGGGAGTTGCCATGGATTTACAATCCATCATCCCAAACTTTTGAAGGATCTTTACAACATACTTCCCTTGCCCCAGGAATATTTCACCACGCTTCTGCTATATTTCTAGTCTCAAATAATGCATGAGACCAAGATCCTTCATATTGAATGCATAGGCTAACTCTCTCTTATACTGAATAATGAGAGGCTCTGCACTTGTCAGAAACAAATCATCAACATATAGTAGCCAGATCACATGTGCATCATTCACAACCTTGTAATAAGGATATGGATCAACATAGCTCTTGGAAAATCTAAGTCTCGTTAAGTAACTGTCAATTTGTGCATACCAAACTCTTGGAGCTTACTTGAGTCCATACACGACCTTATTCATACACGGGTTTCTCTCGAGTGTACCTCAAAACCTTGAGGTTCTCTATGTGTACTTCTTCCTCAATTACTCCATTGAGAAAAATGGTCTTTACATCCATTTGATGTAAACTCTAACCCATGGATGCTGCAAAAGATATGATGGCTCTAATAGAGGTGTATCTGGAAACTGGAGCAAACATCTCATCATAGTCTTCTCCCTCTTGTTGGGAGAACCCTCTAGCCAAAAATCTTGCCTTGTATTTATTGATACTTCCTTCCACTGCATGCTTTATCTTGTAAACCCATTTTGAAGTGACTACCGACTTTCCTTCAGATCTAGGCACAATTTCCCATACATTATTTTTCATGATGGATATTCTTCTATCATAGATTCTTTCCATTCTCTCTGCTTGATTGACATCCAAGGATCCTCAAGTGTTCAACACTTGACTTCTTTCTAGAGAAATCTTCTTCTGGAGTCATGTTCTTCAATATATGACGAAGACTTCTATTCTGAACATATACAGCTGTCATAGTTGCTTCTCCCCATAGAAACATGGATAGATTATGGTCATTCATCATTGCCTTATAGATTCTTCAATGGATCGATTCTTTCTTTCTACTACACCATTTTATTGAGGATTGTAGCGAGTAGTGAGCTCCCTCCTAATCCTGACCTCTCTGTAGAATGTCTTGAAATCATCTGAGGTGTACTCTCCCGCTTAGTGAGGAGGTTGACATTGGTCCACACACATCTGAGTGAATGATGTCCAAAACTTCTTTTGCTTTACACGCTTCTTTTAGAATTGGTACTTGGTGAGATCACCTACCTCACCACTTGATGGAGTCATTTGCTCCATGTTTTGCAACTGACACTCTAGCTCCTTCTCAGAGCTATCGCCGGTTACCTRTCTGGAACAAGAACAATAAGAGAACAAGTATTTCCAATAACATTTTCATAAGAACATATCTATGGTAACAAGGATGGTAGTCATCATAKGATTACCAAGGTGACTTGCCTGAGAGAAAAACAAGAAATATATCCTAGAGGATATGTTAGTTCATTTTGAAAACAATTGCAACAAGCATCTATATAAATAGTACTTACATGCAACCAAGTATACCTAGCAGTTATATAATCTTTCAAATATTGTTGTCACAACTATAGCAACTATCAAACTTGATATGTGCAAATTGAAACTTAACAATTTGATCAATCAAACCTGGAACCTGGAGCCTCAACTACTTGTTCCTCTGAATGTACTGAATCCAAGATTACTACTTGGACAAGGTCTCTTGTATATTCCCTGCAAAACACATTCATGCTTTGCTGGATGATATAACATGAAAAGCATATACAAGTGCATACCTTTGAAATTTGCGGCATCATTCAACTTGTTTTTTAATCTAAAAATAAACACCATCTTGACAATAATAGGTTAGAAACTGAATCAAGAAGGTTCAATGATTAGAACATGCTAGAAATCCTGAAATTTCAACTTTGACCAAAAGTCAACCTATGACTTTGACTTTGACCAGTCAAATTGACTTTGACTTTGACCACAAACTCAAACTTAACCTTTTTGCTAGTTGAAGATGCCAAGAGGTGCGCTAGGATAAGGCACACTAGAATGCCCAAGAATTAGGTCCAACGCTTCCCTTAAGGTGCCCAAAGAGTTGGATTAGGGTTTGCTACAACTACAAAATCAGAAACCCTAGTTGCAACTACAAGTGGTGCTACAACGAGCTTAACAAAATAACTTTCACTTTACCTTCTAGTGGTTAGACCGTCCTGAAGGCGGTGTGGGCCCATAACTTGTTAAAATATTCGATGTGCTCATTTTACCATAGACAATATCACTATTTTCACCCAACCATAGGCAAACAACCACCCTTGAGCACCATAACCTTTTCTAGATAGAATGATTATGGAAGTAACAATATAAACAATGGATAACCAATAGAGCACATATTTCTCCAAAGATAGCTCACCAGAAAGAAAGTCCCAAATCCATAGAACAAGAACAATACTTAGCTGCAGGAGTTGCAGTTACCAAGAATACCACCAAGAATGTCACCAAGAATACCACCAAGAGATGCTAGAAGGTAGGGCGCACATCTTAGGCTAGATGTCGCTAGAGAGAGAGAGAGACCAAGAATCACCCTAGAGTATCCACCTTCCTATCTTGCAGCTGCAGCTCCAAACTTGTGCTATCCTTGACTGAGAGAATGAGTGAAGTGAGTGTCTACAAATGAGCTAGATCATCTCTTATTTATAGTGGTTCTTGTCACTTGTCTGGGCCGACTTGTCCTTTTAGAGGTTAATACTTTAATATTAATTCTTTTACTAAGATGACTTGTTTTCTATGGTTTTTACACATCTGTTTAGGGTTTCCCTTGCTTCGATAATATTCTATTCTAGCCAAAGGTTACACATGGAGGTTAATACCTCCCACAACTACCATAATATCAACACATAGTCCGCATTGGAATGACATATTTTCCTTCTGGGAAATGTGAAAGGATGCTGAGACTTTGTGCAACAATATGTTATGATATGRATGATTTATCGTTGAAAATAACAGAGTTCCAAGCCAACCAGACTCCCCAATTTATTAACAGTGGGGGGGCCTTGATATTAAGATTATTTTGATCTTGTACCCACAACCTCCAAGCCTCTTCAATGTTTTGTCCGAGCCACCTACAATGCTTTCTTAGAGAAATAGAACATTTTTCCCAAATCTTTCTAACAAAGAGACAATTGAGGAAGAGGTGAGGGATAGATTCCTCAACTGCCTTATAGAGAGAACACCATCCCAAACCTTCCAAACATCTTTTCTTCATTATGTCCCATGTTGGAACCTTGTTTTTTATTAAACACCATAAGAAGATGCGAGCTTTGAGAGGACATTTTACTTTCCACACCCCTTTCCACCACCAAGAGGGTTCTTGTTAGAGGAGATCAATATTGATTTGGGTGCAACCTGCTTTTGGCGTATAGACCCCATGAGGATTATGTTGCCATACAAGTTCATCCTCCTTATCTCTAATGAAAATGTGCCCTATTTTGAGTACTCTAATATAGTTAGCCCAAGAGTATACAAATTCCTCTCCCAAACCCAATTGTGTTGAATCTTTCCAGCCTTGTCCCCAGACTGTGGCGCTGTTCATGTTGGCAATATGAGCAAGGTAGAATAGTCCCTAGTCGTGGAGGTTTTCGATCAACACTTGGGGAAGTAGATGACTTCTGCCACTACCCGACCAAGGATCTAGTCTAATTTTGACTCTGGTGCCGTTTCCAACACGCCATGCCAACCTCTCCCCTGTTGATGGTTGCAACTATGCAAGACATTCTCCAACTTACAAAACTGAGAGATGTTGATCATTGCAGCTATGTGAGATATTCTCCAGCTTACAAACCTGAGAGAAAGCCCCTGAGAGGGGTGTGATTCCTATTTGAGATATAGCAGGAACGTAGAGATGGCCTCCTCTTTACAGGGAGTTGAGAAGAACTCCAGATGATTCTCCTGTGTAACATAGTGAGAAAGGAGATCTGCAGAGTTGGACGTGCTTGTGGCTGAGCACAAGGTGAATGTGTGAAATCCCAAAGTGTTGGGTGCATCGTCATGAGAACATAAATGAAGATGATGTATTAGCCTCCTTTGAGCAGAAGAGTTGACGAGAAACTGCAAATGAATCTCTTGTGTAATGCAGTGGGAAAGAATATCTGTTGAGTGGACGTGCCTGTGGACGAGCACATGTGAACGTGATCCTAGTGGCTGAGCACTAGTGAAGAAGTGGTTCTTCTGTGTAATGCAGTGAGCCAAAGATATGGACATCCCTATGGATGTGCCCCTAGTGGATGAGCAATAGTGGGTGTATAAGATCCCCTGCTATATTGTTCAAGAGTCAAACCCGCCTATACCCTAATTGTGATGTAAAGGGTACAAGTCGGCCCCACCTTAATGTGATTGGTAATTAATGTAAAAGATAATTAATATGGTTAATATTAATTATATTATAAGATAGAGAGGTTGACCCTGTTGTTCCAATATATACTTCCGTTGACAGGTTCAGACTAGTATAAGTAAAGGTAAATTCGCCATTGAGGAATCATAGCTTTCACATGAGTTTGGAAATTTCAGCAAGTACACCTTCTTGGGAAAAGTGAACACCTCTCTTGGGCGCTAGTCTTCTAGGGTTTGAGCACCCTCTTGTGTGCTAGGTATTATTGGTGGTGAAGGTATTTCTCTTGAAGAATATAGCAAAGGATTTGGCTGGGTTTTCTTCCCTTGTTGAGAAGGGTTTCCCAGGATACTTCTTGTGTTCTTGTGCATGGTGTTTCTTCTTGTGATCTTGGTTGTTGCAATATTATTGTTTATGGTTAAGCGAAATGCTAAAAATGGAATGAAATTCATGCTTAACCTAGATTAATGAAAAATCAACATGGTATCAGAGCATAGGACTTGAAGAACCCATTGCACAAAACTTCAAGGAAAACCGTCATCTTTTTGCAGAATCGTACAACCCTCCTAGGTTTTCCAAAAATTCTGTACAACCCTCCTTCTTTCTCAGTTTCATCCCTTAATACTTGGATGTTGGGGCTATTTTTGGCATAAGAGAGTATGTCCTCCTCCAACACACCTCTAGAGACTCTTAGAATGAAATTTTGAGCATTTTCAATTTTTGACCCTAGGGTTTCTAGGGTTTCGCCAATTTCTGCAGAAATTTCAGTATTAGGGTTTTTGCAACTCATTGAAGGAGCTCTTCAACTCACCAGTGTTCTCTCATCTTTCAAAGGATTATTGTTGGCAGTCATAAGTCCAACAAAACCCAAAAGTACTAGCCTAGCTTAGCCGTTAGGTTTTCTAGCCCAGTTGACAAAGGGTTGTGAAGAATCTAAAATTATGATGAACAAAACTTCGATGGAAGTTAAACTTGATGGATCAAGCAACTTCAAGTTTATGGAAGACAAGAATTCAAATGAAGAATTATTGTGGGTAATACAAAAATGTGTCACTGTGACATACCTCCTTCATGAAGATGTCAAGAGGACAAAGATCAACCAAGAGCCATTGGAGAAATCATATCAGGACCCTCAGGTATGCACTTGTATATATATTATTTGTATCATTGTCATGATGGAAATTGTAGGAGGAAGGAACCTTTTGCTGAAGTAATGGATCCAGAGGGATCTCAATGCATTCAAAGGAACAACACACTCAAGGTCAAGACTCCAGGTTTGATTGTTGTAATGTCATTCCTCTAACCTATATTTCAAAAGTTTGCTACATTACAAGTAGGTGTTGTAGTTGTGACTACAATCCTTAAAATATTTTAAATTATAGAGATGAACTCATTATTCTCCTTTAGGAGATATTCTTGTTTTGGTTCCTCTTGTTTTCTTGTTCTAGACATGTTAACAATAAAGGAAGATGTTTATCCTTCAGAGGGAGCCACTTGACTCAGAGGGAGTCAAAACTAATTGAGAAAGAGGAAGAATAGAACCATCATTGGGGCAACCAATGCAATAATACATGATCAAAATATTTTTATGATTCTATGGGCATAAGCATGCATGACACAGTATATTTTTAGAACAAGAATCTTCACCAGACTTTGAAAAACATAGCTCCTGAAGAATTCTTCACCAGAATGAAGTCTGAGATTGAACACTTCAGGTTATTTGGGTGCCCAATGTATTTTCATGTACCCAAAGAGAAGAAGTCCAAGCTAGATCCTTTATAAAGAAATGATATAATGATTCTTCAAAGCAATTCCAGATTGACATCCCTATTCAGAGACAGATTGAGATAGGAAGAGACGTTGTCCTTGAAGAAGAGATAGTCTTTCAAAGATCCAGAGAATCTCAGACAGAGATTGACAGTAATACAATACCTTCTCCCCCATCAACAGTTCAGAGGGAGACAAACATTATTCCAGTTGATCCAGTTGCTCCAGTTGATATGTTCAGAGATATTGCAGTAGGGCATAAAAGGCCTACCTAGAGTCACTCTGCAAGAGGCAGAGAAACATACAAGCCTCTCAAGGCACATCCCGAGAAAGAAAAAAGAGATTTTCGAGCTATCCTTCAGTCATGAGCCACTTCATTGATGCTGAGCCTCCTTGTCTTAGAGAATCAACATGAGAACATGTATGGCAAGATGCCATAATAGAAGAATACCAGTATATATTAAAGAATGATGTATAAGATATTATTCAGGGACCAGAAGGGAAGTTCGTGGTAACTTCCAAGTGGATCTATAATATCAAACATGCAGCTGATGGAAGTGTCGAGAAATACAAAACGAGATATATAGCTAGAGGTTTCTCACAAAAAGAGGGAGTTGTCTATGATGAGACACTTGATCTAGTAAACCCGATACACTTCCATCCATACTACCATCCATACTACCATCCATGAGTTGGAAACTATATCAGATAGATAGATTCTTGATGAGTTTATATTTCAACAAGAGTGTTGTTGATCCAAACCTATATTATTACAGTGTTGGTGACGAGAACCTGATTTTGATGACTTATTTAGAAATCCTTGTTGTTGGATAGAAGTAATCCTTGACTTATGAATTCGAGATGAAGAATCTGAGTATGATGCACTACTTCTTGGGACAAGAAGTATGGCAGAGGACCGATGAGATTTTCCTGAGTCAAGGAAAATATACAGTGAAAATATTAAAGAATGTATTGAAAATTTTCCGATGCACTTCATTCATGCCATGCAGTGAATGTGCTTATTCATTTCATGAGTCAACCGAGACAAAATCACTAGACAACAACAAAACATGTATTGAGATATATACGAGGCACAATTAGATATGGCCTGAGATATGCCTACAGTGTGAACTTGAGTTTGCAGGATATGCCGATTTAGATTGAGCAGAAAGTACATTGGACCAAAAGAGCATATCTGGTTGATGTTCTACTATGAAGTTTGCCATGGTTTCCTAATGCAACATGAAACAAAACTATGTGGCCTTGAATACCACAAAGGCAGATTATATAGCAACGAGTGTGCGAAGCAATGTGGCCTCACAAGATTCTGACAGATTTACTTGACCATGAGATGGATCCTATGCTGATAACCAAGAGTTGTGTGTAAAGATCCTTGAGAACCCAGTGTTTCCTGATGGATCAAAACACGATGATATGAAATATCCTTATATTAGATATATGATGTAGAGGAAAATCATACACATGCAATACCTTCCTACACATGAGCAGATTACAGACATCTTCACCAAATAAACTTGGTGAAGAATGGTTCCCTAGTTGAGAGGGAGTGTTGATGACTCCAGCCAAGAAAAAAATCAAAGTACATCTGTGTGAGACTTGGCATGATGAAGAATTCCTCCCTAGCCGAGAGGGAGTGTTGATGATTGTAGCTATGTGAGACATTCTCCATCTTAAAAACCTGAGAGATGTTGATCATTGCAACTATGTGAGATATTCTCCAGCTTACAAACCTGAGAGAAAGCCCCTGAGAGGGGTGTGTGATTCATATATGATACAAAACAGGAACGTAGAGATGGTCTCCTCCTTATAGGTATTTGAGAAGAACTCCAGATGATTCTCCTATGTAACATAGTGAGAAAGGAGATTTACAGAGTTGGACGTGCCTGCGGTTGAGCACAAGGTGAACGTGTGAAATCCCAAAGTGATGGGTGCATCATCATGAGAACATAAATGAATAT
>SNQJ01S0001203.1:157387-170059 GCA_010110895.2 Picea sitchensis
AGAAGTGAACTTGATCCTAGTGGCTGAGCACTAGTGAAGAAGTGGTTCTTCTGTGTAATGCAATGAGCCAGATATATGGACATCCCTATGGATGTGCCCCTAGTGGATGAGCACTAGTGGGTGTATAAGATCCCTTGCTATATTGTTCAAGAGTCAGACCTATCTGTAACCCTAATTTTGATTTAAAGGGTACAGGTCGGCCCCACCTTAATGTGACTAGTAATTAATGTAAAAGATAATTAATCTGGTTAATATTAATTATATTATAAGATAGAGAGGTCGGACCTATTGTGCCAATAAACACTTCTATTGACAGGTTCAGTCTAGTATAATTAAAGGTAAATTCCCCATTGAGGAATCATATCTTTCACATGAGTTTGGAAATGTCAGCAAGTACACCTTCTTGGGAAAAGTGCACACCTCTCTTGGGCGCTAGTCTTCTAGGGTTTGAGCACCCTCTTGTGTGCTAGGTCTTATTAGTGGTGAAGGCATTTCTCTTGAATAATATAACAAAGGATTTGGTTGGGTTTTCTTCCCTTGTTGAAAAGGGTTTCCCAGGATACTTCTTGTGTTCTTGTGCATGGTGTTTCTTCTTGTGATCTTGGTTGCTGCAACATTATTGTTTATGGTTAAGTGAAATGATAAAAATGGAATGAACTTCATGCTTAACCTAGCTTAATGAAAAATCAACATCCCCCAATACTGAAAATTATTTTACAAGGGATTTCCAAATAATAGTGCAGTTGGAGGTCTCCTTTATAGGCCTTCTAATCCATTCTTCCACTGTGTCCAACCTAACATATTTCTAAGTAACCACTTTTGTCTAGAGGATTTTCATGGTGATCAACCTCCATCCCACTTTCTCTACAAGATCCTTTGAAAAGAGATGTATATTTTTTAAGCCCGACCCACCCAATAACTTTAGGATTGCCAACGTCTCTCATTTAACCCAAGGCATTACAAAGTGATCTTTTGAGCCTGCCCATAAAAATATGCAACATGCCCACCTAATATTCTCCAACATTCCTTTTGGAACTGAAGCCAACGATATCCAATACACCAGGATAGATTCCAAGACCTACTTGACTAAAACCAGTCTCCCTGCTCTAGAGAGCCAGTGAAAACTCCACGACTTCAGTCTCTTTTCTAATTTTGCAACTAGCCACACCCAGTCCTGCTACTTGTAACTGCTTGGTTTAATATGGAAACCTAGGTACTTCAAGCCTTCATCAAAAGGAATAAACTCATAAGGAAAATGTTCCTTATAAATACCATTCTCCTCATCATCCATTAAATGGACAAATATAGTGGATTTTTGGCCATTTATCTGCATTCCCATAGCACAACCAAAAAGGTCCAATAATGAGCTTAATTTCTCTTCATCTCCCCTCATACTACAACAAAATATCAAGACATCATCCAAAAAAAGTAGATGTGTAATCCTTAATGTAGGGAAAATAGAGATTCCTTGGAACTCACCTCTAGATTTAGCTTCACCAATGGCCCTACCGAGACCTTCTGCCACCAACAGAAAAAGAAGGGGAGACAAAGGAAATCCTTGCTTGAGGCCTCGTTCTATTGATAAGAAAGGTGAGGCTACTCCATTTATGAGAACAACAAAGGAGACAGTCGTAATACAACTCATGATCCAATTTATAAAATGGAGTTCAAACCCCAGGTGGGTTAGGAGAAACCGTAAGTAGAGTCAACTGACTCTATCATAGGCTTTTAAGAGATCAATCTTGATTATTGCCCCTTTTGTCTTCAAATATTTTATACCATTCAAGGCCTCTTGCTCCACTCTTATGGCTGCATGGATTTTTCTTACTTCCAAAAAACCAAATTGTTCCTGTGAAACTAAGTTGGATAGGAAGGGTTTTATCCTTCTTTTGATGATCTTAGACACCACCTTGTAGATGTTGTTGCATAAAGAGATAGGTCTGAAGTCGTCCAGGGACTGTGGGCCATCCTTTTTTGGGATGAGATCTATGAAAGTGGCATTTAATAGGGAATGGATGTATCCATTGATCCGAGACTCCTCTACCACCCTGATAATTTCCTTCCCAATAATGTCATAAATCCCCACAAAGAAATCCATTGACCATCGGTCCAGTCCATAGATATTATCCTTTTGGAAACTATGGAGAACCTCTTTGATCTCTTCTTCAATGACCTCTTCCATGAGAGCCCTATTATCTTCCTCTTCCAAAAACTTGGGGAAAAAAGGTCCATTTGAACAATGGCATCTATAGTGACCCTCCCATCAGATTTGAATAAGTTTTTGAAATGACAGGAATCCAACTGTGCCAAATCCTCAGAAGAGGAGCACTGCCTACCAACGAAGTCCTTAAGTCTCCAAATGGTGTTTTCCATTTTTCTCCCTTTAGTATAACCCCGAAAGAATTTTGTGTTTTCATCCTCGCTTTGTAACCACAATGCTCTGCTCTTTAACCTCCACTCTACTTCTTTTGCTTCTAGGAGTTTCCTTCTCTTCTTTTCTAGCACCAAAAGAGGCTCCTTCACTTCAGGAGAGGCAAATCCTCCACCTTCCGAGTCATATATGGATTGAAGGGAAGATTCAGTGTTGATTATCTCTTGCTCATCCTGTTGTTTCTTCTTTCGCGCTCACTCAACAATATCCTTTTTTAGATTTTTTAGGTTCCGTGCAAAATGTACAACTGCACGATATTCCCGATGAATGGGATTCCATATCTCCTTTACAAGAGCTAGGAATTCCTCCTCCTTTAGCCAAGCTGAATTAAATTTGAAAGGGATGGCTGGTTTCTTCGTTCTTCTTGCTACTTCTAGAAAAATTGGATGATGATCCAACTCTCCTCCTGATCCCACCCATTGTCTAAATAAAAGAGGAGACTCCACTAAAGTTTTTGATATTAGAAAACAGTATAATATTTTGGCAATGTAATATTCCTCTATCCTATTGTTTCTCCAAGTTAGTCTAATAGGCCCAATTCTCCCAATTTATCATTGAAGTAGTCTGTTAGAGCATCTGTGAGTGCTCTTTGACCCCAAGATTCAGTTGTTCCCAGAGATCCAACCCTACCTTGTTTCAATGATGGTGCTATTGGGACCAACTCGAGTTGAGACACACCCCTCTTTTTATGCAAGGAATTTGAAAGGTATTTCTCCTTATTCAACATCGGAAGTATGCAATCGATAGCCTTATGTCCATGCTTGTGGCACCTGTGGCACCTAAACAATATGCTTTCATAATCCAATTTTTGCATAAAGGATCTTTCTCCCCATGTCAAACCCTTTCTGATGTTTAGAGAGACTAAGATGTGAGCCATCAAATTTTTTCCGAATGAAATGAAAGACATGTCTACATCCATGAAAGTGCCTAGAGCATTCCCCACATGCTCAAACCCTTTCACCGCCCATAGTTCAATAGGAAATCCAGGCAACCACACCCATATGGGAAGTTCATCAATTCTTTCGCGACTTGCATAAAAAAATGACGCCCATCTCTTTAGAAGCATCGACGTCGAGTCTATACACCAAGGAGTTTTTAACACCTTGATTACATCTGCTAAGCTCTAAAACCTTAGCATAAACCAACCTTTTGACAGAGTATGGACCGAGGGAAGCTGGTCCAACAAGCTTGACCAATACATTTTTACCCATTCCCTTAGGGTATCTACTCCAAGATGGATCCCATTCCACAACATACGTCTCTGCCATCTCCAAAACCCGTGGAAGCATAATGTCATCCCCAAGGGCCATTTTTTATGGCTTCGAGACCAATTTGATACTTGTTTGGTTTTTCTTCTTTTTAGAAGCAGGTTGTTTCCCTTCCCCTAGCCCACCTTTAAGCGGCTACCTTCGCTGACCCTCTTGGTGCTCAACATGACGTGTGAAACCCCGCCTCGAATCCTTCCCGCTAGAAGCCTGAGTAGATGTCAAATGTGGAGAAACAACATAATCTACCAGATCAAAAGACAATGACTTACCTAGTTCAATCCCAGAAAGTAAAAGAAGCTAGACATGCTCGGTAGTAGCTGAATGAGTAGTCCAACACAATCGAGGATGGTCCGACCCAGGTCCACTACCTCCAATCAAACCTGAAACCCTAGGAAGATCATAAAAAGTAGGGTTGAAAGGACATAAACCCTCAAAGGGAGCCATAGGAAGAAAATCCTCTTTTGATTTCCACTCATAGGCTCACACCTCAGGAAGCCATAATTATGATAGATTCCCAGGAGGGGAAGGAGAAATTTTTTCTAAGGGCACTGCCTCAGGACCCAAAGAAAAACCCTGACCTAAGCAGGGTTGGTCTTGACAAAAATAGGAAGCTCCATTGACATGCCCACAAACCCGAACGTTAGGTTCGGGTATGGAAACAAAAAACTTTACCTCCTCCATTCTGACAACTGAAGACAACAACCCAGGGTTCAACGTGGGAAAGCGTCCACCTGGAACTGACCAAATTGGTTGTGCGTCCAAGAAATACCTAGAATAGTCCACAGTTTCCTCCTCCCTTTCCATCGCAGTTGTCAAGAGAGACACCAACCCACTGAAAACAGAGAAGTGGAGGAGAAAGAAGCTAGAAAAACAAAGAAAAATGGGATACCCGCTAGTCGTATGCATAGATACACCGACGCGACCTACGTCTAGGGTTTTTGCAGTGTCCCCCCATCCTCCCCCACTCGCCTCCTAGCCAACCCTATTACTCCCCCACTGCCTCCTAGCCAACCTATTATATATATATATATATATATATATATATATATATATATATAAGATTGTCAATTGGGTTTAGCTCAAAAGGTTGAGAGAATGATTATTATCCTCCCCAACCACCCAAGATAAACCCAATAGACAACACACACACACACACTTTGTATATATATATATATATATATATATATATATATATATATATATCAAAGTATATTTGGTGGAGCCCACAATACATGTTTTTCAAATTGACATTTGGAGGGAGCATGTGTGTAGAGAACTAATGACAAAGATGACAAATTCTGAATTTGAGATTGAAAAATTTAATGGTGATAATAAATTTGAATTGTGGAAACTTAAAATGTGAGATTTATTAGCAACAACAAGAGTAGTGATGGTGGATTCACCACGAAAGAAAAAAATATTTACTTTGGAGTTGTATAATTATTTATGTTAATGTAAATGAGCATACGATTGCAAGACATGGTTAGACATGCGTACCGAGGGTTTAAAATTTCACTAGTAAAATATAGACATAGACCTAGGTTATAGGGGGGAGCATGCAGTATTCCCGGATACCCTGACTTTGAGGGAAGTTTGGCCGACTTTGGTCATGGAAAAAGGGGGGAAAGTTAGGTTAAGATTTGTGGTTTCAGGAACATAGTTTTTTGTAGCATGTGTTTTTTAGAGACCATGAATTGCATGAAATGAATCCTATTCAAAGTCTTGGTGAACTCCATTGTAACTGGGCCTGGAGGTGAATAGTGAAGGATTACTTGAATGACTTGTTCGGATTGGAACAAGGGAATGTTCATGTCAATGTGGAGAACTAAGAATCCATCATAAGGTACATGGAGGTGAGCAACAAAGGTTCACTCGGTCCAGCTTTGTTAGATTTGGTCAAGGTTTCAAATGCAATTTTTAAGGGGGAGCATAAGGAATCCGTGTTAGAAAGGTGGGTTGTATTTCTCTATAGAAAGGATGATGTGTTTAAATATTTGTGGTGAAAAGAGTATTGGTAGGTTAATCAAGTGTTTGAGAATATATGATAGATGCAGGTTCACATCCTTGGAACTTGGAAATTATTGCAAGGAAGCTGGGATCGAAGGGGCATGTTTAGTAATGCCAAGTTGCAATGAGAGTTGTGGGTAGAAACAATTGTTATATCTGGTAAATCGGTCACCATAAGTTGCAAAATACTGGAAGATTCAGGAAGAGGTATGAACATGTCATCTTGTGATTATTCAAATGTGAAATTTTTGGTTGTGATGTGTATGCTCTTATCAACGTTCTAAGTAGGACCCAGATCAAACATGAGGATCATTGTTGGTTATGGTGATGGTGTTAAGGGATACATATTATGGGATCCTACTGCCCACATAATCATCATTAACAGAGATGTAGTGTGTGATGGATCTCCTGTCATAAAATCAAACATAATAAAAGATGAAAGGTACAAAACAGGACTGGTAGCATAAGAGTATTTGGAAGGTATCAATTTCCATGAAATTTTCTCACAAGTTGTTAAGCTCATTTCTACTCATGTTGTGTTAGCACTAGTTGTGTTATTTGATCTTGAGTTAGTGCAGCTAGATGTTAAAACATTTTTACATGGATTTTTTGGATAAGGAAATGTATTTGGAAAAACCAGAAAGGTTAGTTCGGGATCAAAACATAAGATTTGTTTGCAAACTCAATAAGTCATCGTATATCCTAAAGCTAGAGCATGCAATGGTACACAATTTTTGATTCCTTCATGGTGAGCCAAATTTTACAAGAAGTGAGTATAACCATTGTGTTTATGGTATGTTCATTATCTTTGTGTTATATGTTATGCTTGTAGAAAGCACAAGCATGGTTGAGATCAACAGGTTGGCTCAATTGTCTAAGACATTTGATATGAAGGATCTAGGAGCAACTAAAAAAAATATTGGGCATCAATAAATGTTCCTTTGGCTTTCCATTGTAAGCTTTGTTTAGGTTTATGTCCTAGAAACGAAGAAGAAAAGGGTTATATGTCTCGTGTATAGTATGATAGTAGGAATTTTGATGTATGCGATGAAATGGTTATATATTTCACATGCAATTGGTGTTGTCAGTGGATACATGGAAAATATAGGTAAAAATGAAATGGATGTTTCGGTATTTTTAGGGGTACGAGTATCACCTACAGTGGTTTCAGTGATTTAGTCCGTGGTTATGTTGATTCATACCTTGCAAGAGATTTGGACAAGAGGAGATCTACCTTAAGTTATGTCTTGAATGAATGTAAGGATCTATTGGGTAATTTTGGACAAGTGAAGGATAAGGTGTTATGTGATAGCCAAAGTGTTGTGCGTTTGACTAACAATCCAATGTATCAAAATGGGACAAGGCATCATTTTGTAAGACAATTTATTGATGAAGGCAGAGTGATCCATACTCGAGCAAATTATGCAGACATGTTCATCAAACTAGTGTTGTTAGAGAAGCTACGTCAGTTTTTGGATTCTCTTGGCTTGCAAATAAGGTGATGAACGAACCAGAGCAAGGTATCAGGTAAATTGTTGTCAAGGTGGAGATTGTTAAAATGTGAAAACAATCGATTAAAAAAAATGTAAAATTGAAATTTACTTATGTAAATATTTAGTGGTGTTGGTTTACGAAAACGGTGGAAGTTTGTATAACTAGTGATAGTTCTCATAACTATGTAACGGTTCCAATATAGATATATATCTATGAAGCTTGAGAGATGTATTTGGCTGGTGGGTAAGTCTGATTATAAGCCTATCTTGAATAATAAATGTATCAATACCTTTCCTAGTGGATGTCTCATTGACACACCATCAAGGTTTTACAACTTAAATCTCATGTATTGTCTGGATTATTTATTTTTCTTTATTGTCATATTTCCTGCATTTATTATTTTGTTTAGGCTCTTAAATACCAACACTATTAACCTTTCATGTCATAAGTGATTTGGATCATTAGCCTTGCAATGACACTCTTGTTTTGGAAAACTGCGGCTCTAGTTATATCCAGGTTCCCTTGCACTAGTCAATTCTAACTCTTAAGAACTTTATTTTCTAAACTAGAGCTCCCAATGTTTCTTGGATCTGATACACCTGGTTTCAATATTTCATGAACTCTTATCATGGTTTGATGTACCTTTTGATTCTTAATTGTTACATGTGCATGGTCCTTAGAGATGGATGGGAGGTTAGTGATTGTTACATAGGAAATTTGTAATTGATTAACTAAGGTTTGTGATTGTCACATAAGAAATTCGTAACTGATTAACTAAGTGTAGAAGCAAACACACAAATAGTAAAAGAAAGGATCCAAGCAGAAACATAGTAATTTGGGGTGGGAATTCCTTGGTAGTTGTTTAAAATGGTAAATTACATCCTCTAGCACACCCATCACATACTCTAAACTTGATAGACGTTTGATTGTGAAGTATTAAATGCACTTGGCATTAAGAGACATGGTGGTAGTTGTTTAAAATGGTAAATTACATCCTCTAGCACACCCATCACATACTCTAAACTTGATAGACGTTTGATTGTGAAGTATTAAATGCACTTAACATTGAGAGACAAGATGGAAGGTTGGTGGTTTGCGTAAAAAAAACTACAAATAACCAAATTCATAACTGAGTGTAGAAGCATACTAGTGACAGAGACAAAGTAAAGAAAACCCAATAATAGTAAAAGAAAGAAATTAATCTAAGCACATAGTAATTAAGGCTGGGAATGAAATTCTGTCATTTTCTAAGTTCTAAGACACTGATAATGGTTTTCCATAAATAATATTAGCATCAAAATATTTGAGATAATAATGCAATTTAGTTTAGATGTTGAGATGGATGAATTTTCATTTTCATTTGTTCATAATAGTGTTGAGAATTGTATCCAAACAAGTTTATTGTGCACATAAACACTTTCTACTATCAAATGTGAAGGGGATATGTAATTTTGTGCTCAACATGGAGTTGACACATGTCATTTAAAAAATTAAATAAAATGTTAACAACAAAAAAATATTTCAATATGAGTCTTGGATTAAAAACCAAAATAAATTTAAATGTGGTTGTTTGAATGTCTATAGTAAATATACTTCTCATAACAAATTAGAAAGTCTAATAAACCTTGAACCTCTCACTTATGTTCCCTTTAAAAACAAATATAATAAACTAAAACTACACATATTTAATAATTTTTTTCTATGTGAAAAATACCAATCCCATTATCAATTAGTTATGGCAATTAAATAGCTCTCTTTTTTTCTATGTGAAAACATACAATGCCATGCAAATTGTAATGTATTTTATATTTATAAAACTAAAAGTGTTTATATTATTTTGTAAACAAACAATTTGAGGTGTGACCAATCCTATTACCAATAAGTTAGGCAATTAAATAACATATGAGTGATGTGTTTCTAGTGAAAAGAGAGTTGAAGTTGAGGATGGTTTGCATATTTAGGAATAGATTGGATCCATTTCAATACTTGATATATTTAGATTTAAGATTTATCTTTATTTCTAGAGTTAAAATTTATTTTTTAATAATTGAGAAAAAAAATGAAAAAATATTGCATTTAGTTTTATTCATTGAGTGGATTCATTTCAATACTTGATATATCTAGATTTAAGATTTATCTTTATGTCTAAAGTTAAAATTTATTTTTTAATAATTGAGAAAAAAAATGAAAAAATACTGCATTTAGTTTTATTCATTAAGTGGAGGAAAAAAATAAAAAAATTAAAACAAACAAAGAATGATCCAATATTTATGACATTATGATATTAAACAACAATAAACTATATTTAGTTTTCGAATGGAAGAAGAGAATCATAATAATAAATGGTATGATTGGATAAAAATAAAAAATAATAATAATACAATAGAGAAAGGTGAGGGAAGATGAAATGAATACAAAAATATATAGTGAAATTGATAGAAGGAGAAGAAGTAAATGGAAGAAAACAAAGAATGATTCAATATCTATGACATTGTGACATTAAATAATAAAAAATGATATTTGGTTTCATTTAATTATGTGGTGGAGTGGATGAAAGGACTCATAATAAATAATATGATTGGATAGAAACAAATGTGTGATAATAATTCAATAACGTAAGGTGATGGAAGATTAGAGGAATCCTGTAATATACAGTGAAAATGAAAGAGATAAAATGAGAAAAAGAAAATGGGTACAAACAAAGAATGATTTAATATCTATGACATTATGACATTAAATAATAATAAATTATATTTAGTTTTTTTATTGGAGTGGAGAAAATGAATCATAATAGTAAATAATATGAATGGACAAAAACCTAGTTAGATCCATCTTAACTTCATATCTATCAAGTACCGAGAGGGATTAAATCTCTTGAGGTGCAAACCTTCTTTAGAGTGCAAAACATGAGAAAAAACTTGTACACCAAGGTATTTGGTCCCTCTTTCTGTGGATCTAGGTTAGTTATAAATGATTTAATCAAATGAGAAATTTTGACATTTCTTTTCTATAGTTTTTTGGTGTATTATATTTTTAATACAAAATATAGAATGAAAAAAATTCAATAAAAATTAAAATATGTACAAAAATTAGGTTAAAAAATGGATAAAAATATGATATATATTTGGTATTCTTTGTCGTAATGTTTTTATTGGTAATTGAAGAATGTTATTTTTAGTCTTTTATTTTACTATTGTTTTTTTGAGAAATATATCTTATAGATTCTCTTTGGAAAGCTACCGCACTATGAGAGGTGTATTTATGTTGTGAAAGTCACTCAAAACTTGCACCTAGCTTCAATTGCACCCACTTGAGATACTTTGAATCTGGGTCTCTACATTAATACAAGCTCAATCACCTTGCTGTTTGCCATTAAACCACACTCTAATGGGCTTTATTGCACTATTGTTGTCAATTTTTTTTTGTTACATTTCAATTTATATTGTTATCAATTACTAAAATTCATACATGAAGTTTAGTAAAATAATATAATTGTTTCTTTGTGTATAGTTCAAACATAATTTAATCACATAGTAATTAATCTACAAACAATATATATATATTTTTAAAATGAATTGGCACATTATAATGTAAGAAAATCATTAATATTGAAAATTAACCATAAATTATAAATAAATAAAAACATAATTTAATCACATAGTAATTAATCTACAAACAATATATATATATTTTTAAAATGAATTGGCACATTATAATGTAAGAAAACCATTAATATTGAAAATTAACCATAAATTATAAATAAATAAAAACCAAAACATTGAGATAAAATAAAAGATAGAAAAACAGAAAATAGAATATTAAGAGACACAGAGAATAAGAATATGAGAGACATATTTTTATTCACATCAAATGAAAAATTTATTGATTTTTGCATATCAATTATTAACACAATATTTTCAAATATAAATAAAAACTATATAATATTCAATCTAAAATGCTCGCATTTCCATAATGTAATGCTAGAACAATGCACATTTGTTTGTTTTTGATAACATTCTTCTCACCATTATATTGTATAAGATTTTCTCCCATAACTATATTTAATTTACCATAACTATTTAACTCACTGTTATTTACAAAGTAGTTTAATGTTTATGAAGAGTGCAATTTGTTATGTTCAGGCCTTCGATTAGCACATAAAAGTATGTTTCATTATTATCACCGACTTTCAATTAGAAGGAGTATGTCCCATGACTATATTTAACTTAATGTTATTTACAAAATAGTTCAATGTTTATGAATAGTGCAATTTGTTATGTTCATGTATTCCATTAGTAAAGTATGTTTTAGGCCTTCCATTACTAAAACGTATGTTTCATTATTATCACTAACTTTCAATTGGAAGGAATATGTTTCATTATTACCACTAACCTTCAATTGGAAGGAGTATGTTTCATTATAATATTGTCTTTCAATTGGAAGGAGTATGTTTCATTATGAATATTGACTTTATTGATTTTTTTTGGAAGGAACTTTATTTTTTTACCTTTTCACAAGTTTTATTATAAAGATGAAGATAATAGAAACAATTTTAGGAAATTCAGTTAATGTCTTTTTGTTGGAAGATTGGTTGTTGTCATTGATGTCAACCCTAGTCATGGGTTTTGGACCACAAGATTGATGAAGGTATTTGGACATGAAGGAAAATGCACATGTAGATACAACACCCATAGATGGATAGTATACATCATGTTGTTTCCGGTGGTATGTGGCATGTCACGTGGAGCCTCATGGTTGAGGAGAAATGAATTTTTGAAGATGACAAAGTGAATTGAAGAAAGAAGTACATGTAGGCCCTGAAGATAATTAAAGAAAAAAAATTACAAAATAAGAAAGTGTCCGGTCGGCCCTAATGTTAAAAGGAAGTGACATAAATGGTATAAATAAACATCATTATACATTCATTTTGATACAAGTCGAATTTCAGAGGTAATAAGAAGAAAATAAGGCCGGATTTCAAGGGAGGATGAAGTCTTTTGGTGATGTGTTCTAAGGTATGTTATTTTCAGGTCATCTTACCATTTTTGCTATAATTTGTTTTCTAGAATGATTCAGATGGTGAAATCGCTATGGTATTGATAATACATATCAAGGTACCTCTGGTAAAAATTTCATCTCTTGATTCGCTATAATTATGGAGATACACTCCGTGGAAGATAGGGTTTGTGACTAGTCCTGAAGCTAGTCAATAAACATGTGTTCCGGGTAAAACAATCATAACTTCTTCATACAAAATCCAAATGAAGTGGGACCACTTCCATTGGAAAGAGTACGGACTTTTGTTTCTTGTGTGCGAGTTTCAGAATTGGATGTTAAATATTGAGCACGGGGCATGCTGTACAAGTTGGGTCTTCTGAATAGACCATAATTGAATAAAGTCTACCATTCTTTCTATAACCTCTTTTTGGGGAGGATTCAAGGAGTGAAAATTGGAGGAGTTTCAGAGAATAC
>SNQJ01S0001204.1:27705-56645 GCA_010110895.2 Picea sitchensis
TTAGGGCCGACCTGACACTTTCTTATTTTGTAATTCTTTTCTTTAATTATCTTCAGGGCCTACATGTACAACTCACTTTATCATCTTCAAAAATTCATTTCTCCTCAACCATGAGGATCCACTTGACGTGCCACACACCACCGAAAACAACATGATGTATACTATCCATCCATGGGTGTTGTATCTTCATGTGCATTTTTCTTCATGTCCAAATACCTTCATCAATCTTGCGGTCCAAAACCCATGACTAGGGTTGACATCAATGACAACAACCAATCTTCCAATAGATATGATTGAATCCCATTTTGAATTTCTTGGTGGGGACACTTTATTTTCTTTGTATTTGAGTTACTACTACTTTCGACTGAGTCATTGAATCTTCTGGTCGATTCTTGTCTGCGTCCGACAAGGGATGATACTCAAGGAATAGTTGTTTCTTCTTGAGTAAAAAATATGCATCCTCAATTTGGGAACTTTGATCTTTGTATTCAACTAACCGTTGTTCCAAAGGTTGTGTCGCTTTCATGCTATAGTTAATTTCTTCTCTTGAGATTATATGTGGTAGGGGGGTCGAGTCAGTGAGGGGATTGATTTGGATAATCATATTTTCGACTACATTTCATTCAGGATCAACAATCAATGCATCTCGTAGGTTTCCCAGGTCATCTGTTTTGTACCATAATCTTGTCGATTTGTCGTCGATATTTATCCTTTGTTGGATAAATTATCTTATCCTTAGACTGGTTTTCAGTGCAGGAGACGTATGTAAAGATGGTCCAGATTCTTCATAGACCATATTTTTTGGTTTGTCGACCCGTTGATGGAAGTTCAATTGTGCATCGTTGTATTTGTCGGGTGTCGTGGTGGCTACTGTTGTTGCTAACTCTAGTTGATCTATGTCTAACTCACAATGCTCACATGCTCTGACTGGTTGACCCTCCCCTAACATCTTTGTATTCAAATTTTTATTGTTCCACTAGTTACGAATCTCTTCTCTTTTTTGTTGTCTTTTATCCCATTCTATTTTTTGGATATCCACAGATTGCTTATGGGCTTCATTTCTTCTCAATTACATTTAGGCTTGGGAAACACTACTTTATTTTTATTTTTATGCCATCTCACAATATCGACCGACCCCCCATTGTCCTCCCGACTTACTCTAAGTCAAGAGCATTGTCCATAATTATTTCTTCAAGAAGTAATCCTAGGATTCTGTTGTATCTTTACATTTTGCATCAAGAAATGATTCCCACCTTTCATCTCTTTCTTGGAAGATTCTATTTGGTGACAGTGTGCCTAATATTGGTTGGTATTCGATGATATCATTGAATCCCTTGTTGAGAAGGAATTTATGAAGAAGTGTTGGAACCATGTAGAAATTTTTTTTTAGCAATTTGGTGTAGAATTTATCTTTTATTTTTTCAAGGGACGTTCAATCTTCAATGGCTTGTTCTGAAATATAATCTTCAATAATTCATTCAAGCCAGTCATGTAGGTTTTCTCTTCTTCCATTTTTCAACTTCAGGCCTAATTCCCCATCGGGCTTCAATCTACACATCACCTGATCTGTTAATGTGTTGAAACAATGCTTCTGGGATAGCTTCAAAAAATCTTTCACGCGTCTCTGAAAAGAACTGCAACCTTGCTTTGGCTAGTGAGAGGTTATTCCTTCTTGTGTAGTTGTTGATGTAGTTCTTGATTTTGTGCTCCCACCACTCTTTTATGTCTTGTTGAGTTAGAGTTTATGTATACTTCTATATGCCCAAGTTCAGTACTACCGGCAACGAAACCAATGTTGTAATCTAGGGTAAAGTAGGTAGTGTTATCATAAAAACCTTACATAGCCATCATATAGATACATGCATACACATAGACATATAGAGAAACATACATAAGTAATGAGAGCCAAGAGAAGAGTCCTTTTATTATATGATAGACAGTATAACACAATTAAATATATCCTCTCTCATGAAGCTATCTGAGCCTTCATGTTCTTATCTATTTATACCTCTAAAAGGGATTTGTAACTACTTAACTACATTGGTCGATCAGTTAACAGAGAATTTGATCGAATTCTACTTATAACTACATTGGTCGACTGACAAGTTCTAAGTCCAGCTTCGGGTCTAGTCGACATGTTCAACTAGCCCCTACAACAAGGTGGCTCCTCAAACTTAGATCTCATCCTCCTCGGATCTGTAGGATCATTTGCAGGATAATTGATTGCTAGTAGGATGGTTTGTACCCACTTGAGAATCTAATGTGGCTCATCATTTTCATTCTCAATATCTTATGAATCGTATTTGGAAATCAGATCCGAATTGGAGGAGACATCATCTTGAATATCTAGAATAAGAGGATGTGCATAAGCCTCTGCATTTGGATTCTAAGATGCATTTTCTTCTGGTGGCTTTGTCTTGTCAATATCTTTCATTCATTCTTCATGATCATCCTTATTCCTAAATAAAACCTGTAATTTGGTCCATACTTAATTTGGATTTGAAAATTATTCATCATGAAGTAGTAATTCTATTTCAAGAGAAACATGCATGCAGGTAAGTCCGAAAGCCATATCTTGTCTATCGAGAAAATCATTTTTTTCATCAATAGAATCAAGATCTCTTTTTTTTTTCCATGGTTATTTGATATAACCCTCTACTTCTTAGAATAAATAGAATCTTTGTATTCCACTCGAAATAATTGTGTGGAATGAGAAGAGTTGTTGGTGTAAACTCCATTCTATATGACTTCGTCTTTCTCCTGATCTTGCAAATAAGTACTTGTGCACCTTACTCCTAGCAACCTATGGCTCTAATACCATGTGAAGTAAATAAGTGTTTCTCTTCACAAGTTCTGATACCATGTGAAGTTTGGGTGAAAATTTGGAATCTACACAAAGAACCTAGCTAGTAGAAATTCACACAAATCTTGTAAAAAGAACTAGAGAGAGAGATGCAAGAATGAGAGAAAGAATATAACTGTATTAACACTACAGGAATAGTAGGATGAATAATACACCTAATATATATCCCAATGGTTAAGTGAATGCACCCTATATAGATTCATGTCTAAGTGAATGTGCTATGGATAGGATCTACAGTGATTTGAAGTTCCATAGTAGTGATCAAGAGTGAGTTGAACACTCACTAGCATAAATCAAAGTTATCTTCCACCTAGTCTAATTCAATTGTAAATGAAATCTTTAGTTAACTGATTCACACATGTGGAGGTGAGAGAAAATCATGCATGCATGAGATATGCACCCTCCTGGATGCGCATGATATGCGCCCTTCTAGTGAGAAAACCAAGGTGAAATGCATGTAAGATTTGTCCTCCACTAGTCTAACTAAGTCACAATTAGAGAGGATAAGTGTGCCTATTTTTTAGGAGGTGCCCTATGTCTTAGGAGATTCTATAAAAAGTAGGGAATATTCGTGGGAGAGAATATTCCCATCTACCTCAACATTAGACTAGAAAACTTAGGAAAATAATCACTAGGTGAGTGTGTAATATCTCTAAGATGTTTACATATTCCCCACGATTATCTATGTGGAGGGATTTGATATTCTTTCTAAATTGAGTCTCTACATGTTCTTTTAAGTCTTTTATATGCTCAAAAACTTTGGAATTCTTCACGAGAAAATATACCGAAGTATGTTACTAGTAATCATTAATAAATGTGAGAACATACCTCTCCTTTTTTATGGAAAGATGAGGAAAAGGACCAATGAGATCACTGTGGACAAACTACAAGGGAGAGGAGGCCCTCAAAGCCTTCCCTTTCTCAAACTTCTCTTGAGGATTTTTCCCCAGAATGCATCCTTGACAAACTCCTTCAGAAAAGTGTATATTAGGAAATCCTTTGACCATTCCTTGTTTTTTGAGTTGTTGCATGCACCTGTAGTTTATATGACCAAATATCTCATGCTAGAGTCTACTATCATTATCAATATGAGTCAATAGAAATGCATAAATATATTTAACACTAAAATTAGAAAATACATACAATTGAGATTGGTGATTTAGCTCACTAATAGAAATCTTGGAGTTGTCATGCATGTCATAAATGGTCATGAAACCTAGTGTGAATTCCACCCTTTTTTGTGTGCCTAAATGTGAAATATGATAAATAGAGAGTATATTCATAGAGAGTTTCATAACATGCAATATGTTCTCAAAACTTCCATGCTGGAGCTCTACTCTCCCCTATCCAGTGAATTCTATTGGAGTATCATCTCCCATGAGGATGGGAGGATCTTTGATGGAAGTTAAATATGATAAGACATATTTAGTGGCTGCAATGTGATGGTAGGCACCCAAATATAAAATCCATGCATCATAATAATAATGAATAGAAATAAAATCATGATAATTACCTATTTTTTTTATCTCTTGATTTCCCATATTTTTCTTGGCATTCTCGAGAATGCAATCCCCAATATTGTTTTGCTAAAGTGCCTATGCTATGAGGTATATTGTCTTCTCCATGCATGATTATTCAGTATGGTTTCTTTGATTTCATTAAACACACTTTTACTTCCATTTATTTCCCATTCCACCTTTGGAGCCATAGGAGTCATCAAATGCTTTGGAATTTCCTTCCTTCCTTTGCTCAGGATCCTTCTTTAATTTTCCTTTATTCTTGGCCTTCCGATTGGATTCATTTTTTTTCTCAAGAACAACAAGTGCATGAACCTTGGGGATATTGATTACTCTCATATGGATGGATTTATATTGCACATGCATTATTCAGGAGGATCCAAAAACACTCACAAAGGTCAAAGAGGATCCAAAATTCTCATATAGGTCCAAAAGGATTTAGAAATGCTCAAAACTATATTTTCTCAAAAGGTCTCGAAATGAAATTCATTGCATAGAAATCAACGATAGATTTCTAATGGCACAAAAATTGCCTCAAACAGAGTTTGTATGAAAACATTATGGCTGGTCAAAGTTTAGGTCAAACATGGAAAAAAAAGTCAAATTCAAAATTTCAAAGGTGACACATGTCACCACTGAAACGGTGACATATGACATGATCATACAGGATGTACGATGCTAACATGGAAACACCATGGAGTGCCACATGGAACATCGTACATCAAACTAGGCAAAGTGACATGGCATTCGTACCTACAAGTGGACTAATTATAAGTTGACATGTGGCAACAAGGGACCAATGAGAGGATACCATGTGGCAACCTCTAATTGGTCTACTATGGATGAGTTTGTTTAAAAATTATGTTTGGAAGTCCATATGATCGAACTCGATTCTCCCACCTAACATTCCAACAAACTACCATTACCTCATGCATTTGTGACTTAACCATATTGGGCTTGATATTTATTTAAAGTTGTTTAAAATTTGTGTGGGTCAGAAAAAGAGACTGAGGGCTAAGCCCTCGACCGTCGATATATGTGGTTTTTAATATGAATGTTCCACAAGATTTATGGCGGTTATACCCTATATGCCACCACACACACACACACACATATATATATATATATGTTATAAAAAAAGCACCCATGAAGGAGAGGTTTGTGGGGATTGAACCTGTGACCTCCTCCACATATTCCAAATTCCTTAACCATTGCGCCAAAGGTTCCTTTTGTTAAGGCATGTAAACCAACAAATATTTATTGGTTACCTAAGGATTCAGATGGAGGTTAGGGATTGTGCCCTATTCAATGGGTGAAATAACTAAGGTTAGGGATCATCAATGCAGAGTATGTATTGGGTCTCGAGGTTCGTTCCAGAGGTCTCAATACCTTGGGATTGCATTGTAATGCATTCCAAGGGGTTCTTTGATGGAAATATATGAATTTTATACTTATTTTTGTTGAAATATCACAAGGAATTCGATGGTGCACTCATTTTCTAAGTTTGAGCAATGTGTTGAAAGGTTATTGTAAAACACAAGAATTTGAGCATTAATAAATAGGTCTCAATTGGAAGCAGACCCAGAGACATAGTCCAAATTGGGTGAGATACATTAACAAACTTGTGTATTTGGAATATTGTTGTTGTTCTATTTCTCTCAATTATTTGCAAGTGGTTTTATCATTAAATTCAATTTGGATAGATAAGTAATTTCACATTTATTCTGTGACCAATCAAATGATCATTATTATTTCGAAATCAAGTTAGATGATCATGTGAATTAAATAATAATTAATATCTAAGTATTTTTCATATCATTTTGGTATCAGAGCTCAGGTTTTGACAAGTGTTTGTAAGTGAATTATTATAAGTTGGTCCAAATCCAAGCGAGGAGAAGGAAAACTTGCAAGTTATAATCCAGAGATTAGTTCGAGAAAATTTACTTGAAAAAGAGAGATGACTTCACCGAAAAAATTGGGTCCTTACGACTCTGAAGATAATTTATTAGAGGCATTTAATTTAATGAAATCCATGGAGGAAGAAATGTACAAGGGTCTAAATAAGGCCAAGGAATAAGATACATCGGATAAAGTTGAACCAGAAAAAGATGAAGGAGGAGGTGAAGGTGGAGGACCTTCAGAACCATACTCACCATCTTTATCATCTGGAAGAGAAAATTATTCAAATAAGAAGAAGGCCACTAAGAAGTCTTCTCATGCTCATAATTTTCCTTTATTAAAATTAGATGTCAAGTTCAAATTATGAATCTATTATGGAGAATTGAATGCAGAAAAGTTGGGGAATGGGATCAAGCAGATAGAGGTATATTGTAGGGTACAAAAGATTGTGGATGACACTACAAAGAAGTAGATACTCTTCATCTAGGTGGCACAACCTTGATATGGTGGGAGATTAAGACACAAGTTGATCTCATTCAATAGGGTAGAGTAATTTCTTCTTGGGATGAGTTTACTGGTGCAATTAGAAAACAATTTTATCCATTGGCTTATGTGAAAACAACAATTATGGAATGACAAAATCTCTCACAATGCAAGGGGATAAATATCCAAGTATATACATAGGAATTTAAGAAGAAATCATTATCTTTAGGAATTTCATTATATACTCATGAAACTCTTCTACAGTATTTTGGTGGCATGCACTCATATATGCGACACATTATCCTGATGTTTAATCCTACTAAAACTAATGAAGCGTTGGTAAAAGATACTCATCTGGAGGCTAGTAAGGGGAAGCAGGTGTTTGAAGATAAGAAGCCACATAAGTTTGAAAAGAAACCGAAAATAAAATGGAAGGGTAAAAATTCAGCTATGATAAAGAAATATAAATAAAAACTACATGTTCTCACTGTAAAAAAAAGGACATGAGGAAGCACAATGTTGGAAGTTGCATCGAGACTTACGACTAAATAAGTTCAAGGATAAAGAGAAGTAGAAGATTATTGCATTAGCTCAATAAGATCTGGGATCAGATTCAGGAGATGAATCTAATATCATGGAAATGAGAAGCAAAGGTATATATGTTGATATTATGGTATCCGTGAGAGGTATTAGCCTCCACATGTAACCTTTGACGAGACTAGAATATTCTGGGAAGCAAGAGAAACCCTAAAGATTTGGATAATAACCCTAGAAGACAGGTCATCTTAATAGAATAAATTAATATTGAGTTACTATCCCCCAAGAAGATAAGTTGTCCCAGTCAGTTAAGATGGAGCAGTATAAATAAAGGGAATTGGATCTCATTTATCACTCACTCACTCATGACTACATAAGGACAAGAAGTGTGCATGATTGAAGGAGAACTGCAACTGTTGCATTTGTGACTTTATCTTGGGTTATTGGTTTGGAATTTATTCTTGTTATTTGGTTATCCTTTCTTGGTGTTCTATCCTTGGTTGGCTATTGTTCTACTACCAGAATTATTCTTTCTGTCAAGGTTAAGGTGCTCGTAGGTGGCCTTTGTGCCTATGGTTGGGTGAAAATATTTCTATTTTGTCTATGGTGAAACGAGCACACCCATTTTTCTAAGATTTTACTGGCATACACCTCCTTCAGTCAGTCTAACCACTGTAAGGAAGCTAATCCATAATATTATCAAGCTCATTGAAGAACTGTCGCTATGGTTTCTAGCATGTGCATTTACTGAAGCATTGCCACTAGGGTTACTAGTAGGTGCAACTGCAAACCCTAAAACCTCTTTCCCAACACCTTATGATGGAACACTTTACTTAAGGAGAGAATATTCTAGTGCACCTTAGTCCAGTGCACCTATTGGAACTCTCAGAAGGAAAAAACGTCAAGGTTGAAATTTTGGGTCAAAGTCAACATTTGACCTATCAAAGTCAAAGTTTGACTAGATATCAGTCAACATAAATCATGAATGAAAAGGAAGATCATATACACTATTCAAATCTTACAGTAACTCTTGAAGATGACATGTGGATAATTGACAGTGGAGCTTCCAGGAATATGACAGGAAATGAAATCAGACTTTCCAATCTGAATGAAAGGAAGACATCTCACAAAGTAGAACTTGGAGACAAGAAAACCTATCCAGTCAAAGAAACTGGTCAAGCATCCATCAAATTGGAATCAAGTAAAATTTTTCATTTGAGTAATGTCTTATATGTACCTAGTTTAGAAAAGAATATTCTATCTATATCTTTCTTAGAAGACAAAAGAAATAGAATAGCCTTTGTAGATGGTGAATTATTATCTTGTTCTAGAGACTCCAGCATAAAGAATGCTAGAGTTATTGGAACTCGTGAAGGGAGATTATACAGATTACTAGAACGTAATGATGAAGATATTGTACATGATGAAGTCAATCTCAGTGAACTTTGGCATAGAAGGTATTCTCATCTTAACTATCTTGGATTTCCTTAGAATTACTAAAACTACAATATACACATGAAGGAATTTGCAAAGGATGTGCACTTGGTAAAAATGTTAATAATCCATTCTCAAGTAGTGATAATAGATCTAAGGAAATCCTAGATCTAATACATTCATATATTTTTGGTCGGATGCCAGTAAAATATCTATGAGGTTCTCTTTATTATGTAACCTTCATAGATGATTACTCAAGAAATACTTGGTTATATCTCTTGAAGACAAATGATGAAGTTTTCAACAAGTTTAAAGAATTCAAAGAAGAAATAGAAAACATTACAAGAAAGAAAATCAAGACTTGAGAATAGATAATGGAGGAGAATACACATCCAAGGAATTTGTTTCCTTTTGCAAATCAATGGGGATTAGGAGGGACCTAACCGTTCCTCATAATCCTCAACAAAATGGTGTAGAAGAAAGTAATAATAGATCCATTGAATAAATCGTGAAGGAACTAATGAATGATAAAGGTTTATCCATGTATTTATGGGGAGAAGAAGCCATGACAACAATATATGTTCAAAACAGAAGACCCCAGGGCATATTGAAGGATATGACTCCAGAAGAATCCTTCTTAGGAAAGAAACCTAATGTGGAACACTTAAGAATATATGGGTTCCTTGTTTATATTCATATCTCCAAGGATAAAAGGAAGAAACTATAACCCTAAGGAAAGAAGGGCATATTTGTTGGATATAGTGAATCCTCCAAATCCTACAAAATAAATATTCCATAAAAACATAATATTGAAGTCAATATAGACATAACCTTCAATGAGAATATGGCTTTCAAGAAATCTATAGAAGAATCCATGGAAGAAGAATATGAAGATCCTAAAGAAGAAAGCACCTATCTTCCAGAAAGTCGGAATGAAGAACCAAAACAATGTGATCATCTAATGCAACCATGAAAACCTATTGAATCAGTCATTGTACCTAAAAATAGAAAACGTTTCAGCTTGGCTTGAAGCTACTCTAAAAGAATCAAAAAGATGTTAGAAAAACATGATCACGGAGCAATAAAATAAAAAACAAATGCATAAATAAAACACAGAAGATACACAATACAATAGAGACATAGATATATGTGGTTCACCTAGTGTGGGCCATGTCCACCAGAGAAATTTCTAGGTCCTTCCTTTTTATTATCCATCAAAATGAAGGGATACAACCTACAACAAACCCACTTTAACTTCCTCTTCTTTCTCTCATGGTCTCCTCTCTCATATTACAAAATTTGCAATGATCCATAGCCGAAATACATTTCCCTCATAAAAGAGGGTTTCCTTATAGGGAAAAAAACCCTAACATAACTTCTATTGTCATATCTTCTACCTTATAATGAATGATCCATATTTACTATGAAATTACAATATACATTTACATGGCAATTTTTACTTTGGGGGATTCACCCCCGAACCCCTGTCGGGGGCCTGCTTTCCCCTGGACCCCACAGGGGGGGGTGTATAATATTATGGGGTGTACAGTCTTCATGGGGTATAAACATGACTCAAAACAAAGACCTATGAAACAAGAAGGTAATCAGGCTCCACAACCAACAATATCCCACTTGGAGATTGATATCAACAACTCCACTGCTATTGTATTTGTTGGATTATGACCCTTCTTGGACCTAGAAAATTCATCATCTTCACCTTCATGATTGAAGACCAACTAAAAATGAGTAGGAACTCATTTTATCCCCGGTTACTCCCTTTGTTAACATGTCTATTGGATTCTAGTTAGTGTGTATCTTTTCCAAATTCAAATGTCCATCTTCCAAGATGGATCGTATGAAATGATACTTGAGTTGTATATGCTTAGTATTCGAATGGGAGGTTGATTTATTTGAAAGATTAATGGCACTCTCATTGTCACAGTACAACATGCTATTCTCCTTCTTCTTTCCCAATTCCTCCATAAACCTTTGTAACCAAATCATTTCTTTACTAGCTTCTGTAGCAGCAACATACTCTGCTTCTATTGTTGAAAGTGAAACAACCTTTTGCAGTTTTGAAATCCAACTTACTGTTGTTCCACCTACAGTAAAAACATACCCTGTGGTGCTCCTCATGCTATCTTTATCACCTACCATATTTGAATCAGCATATCCCTATAGGATAGTTTTTGAACCTCTAAAACATAATGCATGAGTAGTAGTACCTTTCAAATACCTGAGAATTCACTTTACTGCCTCCCAATGTTCTTTACCTGGATTCTTCGTATACCTACTCACAACTCTCACTGCATGTGCCATATTTGGTCTTGTGAAAACCATCGCATACATCAAGCTGCCAACTACTGATGAATAATGGACCCTGTGTTGGAAGATTGGTTGTTGTCATTGATGTCAACCCTAGTCATTAGTTTTGGAATCTAAGATTGATGAAGGCATTTGGACATGAAGGATAGTGCACATGAAAACACAACACCCATGGATGGATAGTATACATCATGTTGTTTCTGGTGGTAGGTGGCATGTCACATGGATCCTCATGGTTGAGGAGAAATGAATTTTTTAAGATGACAAAGTGAATTGAAGAAGGAAGCACATGTCGGCCCTGAAGATAATTAAAGAAAAGAATTACAAAATAAGAAAGTGTTAGGTCAGCCCTAATGTTAAAAGGAAGTGACATAAAGGGTATAAATACATATCATTATACATTCATTTTACACACAGAAGTCGAATTTCAGAGGAAATCTGAAGTAAAGAAGGATGGATTTCAAGGGAGGATGAAGTCTTTTGGTGATGTGTTCTAAGGTATGTTACTTACATGTCATCTTACCATTTTAACTATAAATTTTTTTCTAAAACGATTCAGATGGTGAAATTGGTACACGATTGAGAAGAAACGTCTAGGTACCTTAGCTAAAATTTTCATCTCTTTATTCTCTATAATGTTGGAGATACACTCTGTGGAAGATAGGGTTTTTGACTAGTCCTAAAGCTAGTCATAAACATGTGTTCTGGGTAAAACGGTCATAACTTATTCATAGATAATCCAAATTAAGTGAGACCAATTTCATTTGAAATCTTATGATCTGTAGTTTCATGTGTGTGAATATCAGAATCTGATGTTAAATATTGAGCGTGGGGAATTCTATACAAGTTCGCTCTCCTGAATAAATTAGAATTGAATAAGGTCTACCATTCTCTCTATAACTTCGGGGAGGATTCAAAGAGTGAAACTTGGATGAATTTCAGAGAATACATTGAGTAATATTATATATAGGATCAAAGTATTCCAAGAATTTAAGAATTGCAGAAGTTGAAGAAGTCTCAGGAAGCATTATCAGGTTCTATGTGATGGTTGGTTGATGGTGATGATTTAATGTAAAGTTTTATTATCTCTCATATATTATTGGGTGGAAGGAAGGTTCGAGGATTGAGAGGTCAACCCTCTCTTTATATTGGGGGATTTTATCTTCCTTTTGGAGGTTTATCCCTCCCTTTATATTTGGAAGTTGTAGCTACCTTTGGAAGTCATTACTTCCCTTGAGCAATAACTATTGGTTATTTCTCACATATTGTGCATGTTGTATTGTGGTGTATTGGTGTAACTCTTCTACCATTGTTCATTTCTCATTAGATATAATTGAATATATAATCTGGTTGAAGTATAAGTTGAATTTTTTTTTAAATTGTACTTGATATTGATTCACCCCCCTCTCAGTATCAACACCCCGAACATGTATTCTATCTCCTCTTGTTTCTTGGGACACATTTCTTTGGTTAATTTGAAATGTCCAACCAAAGGTGTACTAATTGGTTTTTCATTCTGCATTCTAAACCTCTCCAAGATCTTCTCTATGTACTCACCTTGAGAAAATGTCAAATTGTGATTTTTCCTATCTCTTGTTATTCTCATACAAAGGATTTTCTTTGCAACACCAAAATCCTTCATCGCAAATGAATTAGATAATTTATTCTTGAGAACATTTATATCTTGCATATTAGACCTTGCAACTAGCATGTCATCTACATACAATAGCAATATAATATAGCTTCCACTTTCTATCTTTTTAAAATAAACACAGTGATCAGAATGACATCTACTATAAACATGTTATGTTATAAACCTGTCAAACTTAAAATACCATTGCTTTGAATCTTTCTTTAGGCCATACAAGATCTTCTTCAACCTGCATACAAAATTTTCCATCCCTTTGACCTCATACCCCTGTGGTTTTTGTATATAAATCTCTTCCTCCAAATCCCCATGGAGAAAATATGTTTTTACATCTAACTATTCAAGATGTAAATATTCTATTGCCACAAGACTTAAAATAGTCCTAATTGAAGTTATTTTAACAACAAGAGAAAATGTTTCATCAAAATCTATACCTTTATTTTGTGTAAACCCCTTTACAACAAGTCTAGCCTTGTACTGATTTTTTCCTCCATCTTCTTCCTTCAACTTGTAAACCCATTTATTATGCAATGCTCTTTTTCTTGTAGACAATTAAACCAAATCCCAAGTATGGTTACTTAACAGGGAATCCATTTCCTCTTTCATGCCTTGCTCCCATTTCTTTTTAGTGTCTACCTGCATTGCCTCTTCATAACATTCTAGTTCACTAGAATCAATCAACAATAAATAATACAATGAAGGAACGTATCATTCAGGGGGTCTACTTAACATGGTAGATCCTCTAACAACACTTGCAGAAGTTTGAGGTACATGTTTATCCTATTGTTGTACATGTTGATTTGTTGGTACCTTTGGAGTTTCTTTTTCAGTGATCTCATCAAGCACTTTGTATTATGGTTTTTCTTTTTCTTATTTCTTTCCCTGCAACTGATCTTTGTACATGACCTTCTCATTGAATATGACATATCTACTCCTAATTATTTTTTTATTTTCATAATCCCATAAGAGATAACCAAAATCATTAACACTGTATCCAATAAAGGTACACTTGGATTTTTCCTCAGTCTTTGTTCTATTTTCTTTATCAATATGGACAAATGCTTCACAATTGAAAGTCTTCAAAAAATAATAGTTTACCTTTTTACCAGTCAATGCCTGCACTGGAATTCCACCATCCAAAGATATTGAAGGTCCTACGTTTATTAAGTAAACAACAATATCTACAACATCTACCCAGAATTGTAAGGGAAAACCAGCATGCAATCTCATACTCCTTGCATGCTCCATGATTGTTATGCTCATCCTTTCTGACACACCATTTTCTTGTGGTGTTCCTGGAACTCTCTTCTCTATATGAATCCCATGGTATGAACAATAATCATCAAACACCTTTCTACAATATTCATCTCCATTTTCTGATCTGAGACACTTCAACCTTTTTCCTGTCTCATTCTCAACCAAAGCTTTCCATTTCTTAAAAGTATAAAAAACATCAGATTTTTGTCGAATGCAATAAAACCAAGTTTTTCTAGTTGCATCATCAATAAAAGTGGCATAATAATGAGAGCCACCAAGAAATGATACATGAGATGGTCCCCATGCATATGTATGCACAAGCTCTAACATTTCACTCTTCTTTTCTTTTCTGACTCTGAGAAAACTGGCTCTCTTTTGTTTCCCATAAACACAATGCTCACATAAATCCAAATAAATTTTTTTAATATAGAAACAAATTTATTTTGTGAAGTATCTGCATCCCCTTCTCACTCATGTGTCCAATCCTATGATTCCATAGTGTTGTATCCACTCCTGTAGAATCTAAAGATATAGAAGAGTCAATATTACTAGTACATAAATATAATGTACCTACCTTCTCTCCTTTTTCTATCACCAATGATCCTTTGGTGGCCTTCCACACCTTATCTGTAAATATGGATATACAACCTTCACTTTCCAACTGCCCTATTAAAATTATATTTTTTCTTAGATCTGGAACATGTCCTACATCTTTAAACAACCATTGGTTTCAATCCTTTTCTTTATTTTTACCTTTCCCATTCAAACAATTTTACATGGTGCATCATCACCCAATTGAACCCGTCCAAAATCACCTTGAACATAATCTAGAAAATGTTTCTAATGGGGTATGGCATGAAATGATGCCCCTGAATCTGCTACCCAATACTAAGAAATATTATCTACATAAAGAATCAAAGCATCTTCTAACACATCACCTGTTACATTTGCTTTCTAATTTTTCTATTGTTGTCCATCTCTTTGTTTCTTTGGAGCTCTGCAGTCTTTCTTCAGATGTCCTTTCTTCCCACAATTCCAACACTCTATCTTTCCTAGTATGGATTTGTATCTTCCCTTCCTATAATTCCCATAGTTCCATGAGCCCTTTCCTCTATCCTTTTGTCTTCCCTTGTTCTCCATGTTTAACGCATTAATTGATGTCTCAACTGTGCCTTTCCATCTCATTTCCTTTCTAAGGATAGCACCAACAACATCATAAAATTTTAGAGTGTTTGAACTGGAGACAGAGTTACTGACAGCCATGACCAAGCCATTCCATATTTCTACAAATGAGCACAAGATTAGAAGAGCCTTGACCTCATCATCAAAATCCAATTTTACAGAACTTAGTTGATTAGTAATTGTATTAAATTCATTTAAATGATATGCAACAGACCCACCTTCTGACATATTCATATTAAATAATCTCTTCATTAGAAATACCTTATTGGACACCAAGGGTTTTTCCTATAGTTTATCCAATGCATCCATCATCTCCTTCATCGTATTTTTTTTCAAAATATTGAAATCCAGCGACACTGTTAGGATCAATTGTATCGTTACTAGTACCTTTCTTTCAAGAACCTCCCATTCTTCATCCTTCATGGTCATCATCCCCTTTTCTATTTCACCCAATGGTAGGAATAGATACTTCTTATATAAATAATCTTACATATGCATCTTCCATAACCAGTAGTTTTGGTTGTTAAAGCTCTCAACCCTAAGCTTTCCATATTCCACCATTGCTCCCACTCGAACCAGGAACCCTCTTTTCCTACGAGTTACCTTTTTCTCTGATACTAGTTGTTAGAAAAACAGGATCAAAGAGAAATAAAATAAAAAAACAAATGCGGAAATAAAATAAATAAGATACACAATACAATAGAGACATAAATATACATGGTTCACCCAATGTGGGCTACGTCCACCAGAGGAATTTCCAAGTCCTTCCTTTTTATTATCCAACAAAATGAAGGGATGAAACCAACATCACACCCATTTCGACTTCCTCTTCTTTCTCTCACAGTCTCCTCTCTCAGAATACAAAATTCACAATGATTCATAGCCATAATACATTTCCCTCAAAAAATAGGGTTTCCTTCTAGGGAAAAAACCCCTAACATAACTTCTATTGTTAGATATGCTACCTTATAATGAACGATCAAGATTTACTATGAAATTACAACATACATTTACAAGGTCATTTTTCCTTCAGGGGCCCACTTGCCCCCGGACCCCCCAATCTAGGGGATGAGCCCCCTGCAACCCCCCCTCGCGTGGAGGGGTGTATAGTATTCCAGGGTTTACACTCTTCATGGGGTATAAACATGGCTAAAAATAAATACCTATGAAACAGGAAGATAATCAGTCTCCACAACCAACAAAATACTCAAAGCTCCAAGTGGCACTTTCAGAGAAAGCAAGAAGCCCAAAATATTCACCAGCTATGCAACATGTATGAAAAAACTTATAAATGAAGAACCCACCACATTTGAAGAAGTTCAAAATAAATAGTGGAAATAATCCATGATAGAAGAATACCAACCCATAATGAAAAATGACATATGGGAAATTATTCCTAGACCCAAGGAAAAATCAGTGGTAACTTCAAAATGGGTCTCCAAGATAAAAAATGTAGTAGATGGAAGAACAGATAAATACAAGGCAAGGTTCATGGATAGAGGGTTCTCCCAAAAGGAGGGAGAAGATTATGGAAAAACATTTTTTCTTGTTTCCATATATACTTATATTAGAGCCATTATGTCTCTTGTTGCTTCCATGTGATGGAGTTTACATCAGATGGATGAAAAGACAACCTTTCTCAATGGAGAAATTGAATAAGAAGTATACATTGAACAACCTCAAGGTTTTGAGGTGCATCCCAGAGACACTCATGTTTGCAGATTAAAGAATGCCCTGTGTGGAATCAAGCAACCTCCAAGAGCTTGGTATGTTAGAATTGACAGTTAATTAATAAGACTTGGTTTCTGTAAGAGTCATGCATATCCAAATCTCTACTACAATGTTTTGAACAATGCACATGTGATTCTACTATTGTATGTCGACGATTTATTCTTGACAAGTGCAGAGTCTCTCATCACCCATCATAAGAAGGAATTAGATTATGAGTTCGATATGAAAGATCTTGGTCTCGTGCATTATTAATTGGGACTAGAAGTATGGCAGAAGTGTGGTGAAATATTCCTTAGACAAGGAAAGTATGTAGTGAATATGCTTCAGAAATTTGGAATGATGGATTGAAAATCCATGGCCACTCCTATGACCGCTGATATAAGAAAAGTAAGAGACTCATATTCTGATCTAGTATACCCGTCCCTATATCGGCAATTGATTGGGCTATTGATGTATATAGTGAATACTCGACTAGGTATTTTCTTTGTTGTAAACACTTTAAGCCAGTTCGAGGTGGAACCCAAACATCAGCATTGGATATTTTCAAAGCATGTTCTAAGATATGTTCGTGGGATGTTAAACTATGGTTTAAGATGCACCTCATCTAGTGATATACAACTTCATGGATTCATAGATTCAGATTGGGCAGGGAGTGCAGAAGACAGAAAGAGTAGTTCAGGGATGTGTTTTAGTTTGGGCTCTGCTATGATATCATGGGCCAATAGGAAACAAAAGTTTCTGCACTCATCACAACAGAAGAAGAATATATCGCAACATGTGAGGCATGTAACGAAGTAGTATGGTTGAGGAAGTTGATCCCTGGATTATTTGATCAAGTACCAGATTCGACCGTAATATACTATGACAATCAAAGTTGTATGAGGCTATCAGAACACCCAGTGTTTCATGACCAGTTGAAACATATTGAGATCAAATACTAATTTATTCATGATAAATTCTAGGAAGGATAAGTGAAACTCCAGTATATCTCCATAGATGAGCAGGTAGCATATATTTTGACAAAGCCTTTGTCCAGGATAAAGTTTTTATACTTAAGGGACAAGATGGGGCCCGTGGAGATAACTCCCTTAGTTGAAAGGGAAGAGATGGACCCTTGGGTTGGGAGGGAGAAGTGATATGTTATTGATTCATGGGCAGTCATTTTCCAGTTTGGAAAATGGTCCAGGTTGTGAAGTTCCTTTCCAGTCCAGAAGGTGGTTTGATATTTCTAACATATAGTCATTTTCCAGTTCGAAAAATGGTCCAGATCGAACATTCATTTTTGTAATGAAAATGGTCTGATATATTATTGATGTACCATATATAGTGATTCCCCTTGTGGCCAGTGTGGGGGTATGGTCTAGGATATTCATTCTTCTTGGCAGACACTCTGAGTAGTGGTCAAGTAGAATGGTCTGCCTCGTCGGTAGTCATTCTTTCAAAGTTCACAGTTGTGAGAAGTTTCAAAGAATGGTCCATTTTGGAGGTTGGTCCAAGACAATCATTTCCTTAGTAAATGGTCTAGATCATAGTCATTCCCTAAGGAATACTCATTCTCTCCAGGTTGCACTATGATTAATGTTGGAGGAATGGCCCAGTTAGGTGAATGGTCTAGGTTCAACAATCAAGGACGGGAATTCCCTAGGGAAGACTCATTCTCTCCAAGTTTCACTATGATTAGTGCTAGAGGAATTTCCTAGTTAGGTGAATGGTCCAGGTTCAATAATCAAGGACATGCATTCCCTAGGGAGGACTCATTCTCTCCAAGTTTCACTATGATTAGTGCCAGAAGAATGGTCCAAGATAAAAAATTAGGGACATTTATTCTTCTATGCTTGGGAAGAATAGTCTAGATATCCCATGGTTGATGTGTTAATTTCTGAGGGAATATGCTCTTCCATATCTCACATATATGAGTGGAAAAATGGCCCAGATGACTTAGTTTGTATCATTATATTGTTGATATCAGATGATATGATTATTGTATAGATTGTATGTCTCTGGACAGTAGTTGTATGCTACTATGGTGGATGTGATCCACTGGTAGTGATTGTGTGTCACTGGTTAGTAGCATTGTGCTACTAGAAGTGTTTGTGTACCATTGGATAGTAGTCGAATACTACTATGTATAGATACAGTTGTGTTATATTGAATGGAATTGTTCTGATTTCCCTGGAGACTATCTAGTTGGATAGTGATGATTGTGCTCATGATTTGATCATGATATAGCATGTGTGGCTATGATGATGCTACCGATTGAATGGTCTATTTTTTCTCAATAGCATTACCTTTAAAAACTCCCTAGCTAGGAGGGAGTGTTGATATTATGGTAGTTGCGGGAGGTATTAGCCTCCACATGTAACCCTTGACAAGACTAGAATATTCCAAGAAGCAAGATAAACCCTAAAGCTTTGGATAATAACCCTAGAAAATAAGTCGACTTAATATAATAACTTAATACTAAATTATTATCCCCTAGGAAGAGAAGTCATCCCATTCAATTAAGATGGAGCAGTATAAATAAAGGGAGCTAGATCTCATTTGTCACTCACTCACTCACGAATGCATCAGGACAAGAAGTGTGCATTAGTGAAGGAGAACAACAATTTTTGCAGTAGTGATTTTCCTTGGGTTATTGGTTTGTACTTCTTGCTTGGTCTTTGGTTATCCTTGCTTGGTGCGCTAGCCTTGGTTGGCTATTAGTTTGATACCATAATTTTTTTTTTTCAAGGTTAAGGTACTCAGGGGTGAACTTTGTGCTTATGGTTGGGTGACAATATTGCTATATTGTCTATGGTGAAACGATCCCACCCATTTTTATTAAAATATCTACCACTAATTATTCAGTTCAATCTGCTAAATTAGAAAGTGTTATTGATTAAGAAAAAAGAAGTGATCTTTTTCATGTCGGGGTTATAGTAAAGCATACAAAGATAGACACTTTGTTTGAAAGTGGATCTCAAGTTAACTTAATATCTGAAACAATTGTTAAGAGGTTGGTTTGAATAAGACACATCATAAAATACCACATCCAGTAGGTTGGGTGTGTGAAGATGCTAAGTTGAAGGTAACGAACCAGTGTAATATCAAATTTGCAATTACATCCAAGTTCTTTGATGAGGTTGAGTTAGATGTTGTGCCTCTTGACATTTGTGGCATTGTCTTGACTAGTCCATATCTATTTGGCAGGAAATACATATTTTATCATGAGGAGAATAAATACCACATTTTCAAGGATGGGATTGAATTTATTGTTAGAGCTCATCGTATCAAAACTAATGTTTCTTTAGTGGGAATAGGGAAAATGAAGAGACTGGTAATTGCAAGTAAATATTTTGTTCTTATGATAGTAAAACAAAAAGAAGATATATTTGTAGCATGAACATGAAATTTATTTGCAGCAGGATTCGCCTCTTCATCAGTGATAGAGAATCTAGATATAAAGAAGCAGGTTCGGGAGTTTCTCGATAAAGGAATCATAAGGCCAAGTTCCTCTCCATGTGGATCTCCTATTGTATTAGTTCCAAACAAAGATGGTACGTGGAGGATGTGTATTGACTTTTGAGCACTGGAACATGTTATGGTAAAGAACATATATCCTCTTACTAGAATTGATGATTTATTGGATCAATTAAAGAATGTTGTTTACTTCACTAAGTTGGACTTGAGAAGTGGTTACCATCGTATCAGAATTGCAGAAAGTGATATATGGAAAACTACTTTCAAGACAAAGCAGGGGTTGTTTGAATGGTTAGTTATGTCATTTGGCTTATGTAATGCACCTACGATATTTATGAGGGTAACGAATGATGTTTTCAGGCCTTACATAGATGACTTTGTCATTGTTTATTTAGATCATATTTTTATCTTTAGTCGAATATGGGAAGATCATATAATGCATGTCAAGATAGTCCTTCAAATATTGAAGAAGGAGAATTTGTATATTGAGTTTTCTAAATGCAAGTTTGGCAAAACTTCTATGGTATATTTGAGTTACATTGTAGGGAATGGTTAGCTAAAGATAGATCCTGTAAAAGTAGAAGTTATTTGAAATGGCCCAGGCCAACCAATCCTATAGAAGTCGAGATATTCTTAGGGGTAGTACAGTACTGGAGGAAATTCATTACCAATTTCTCTTTTTTAGAAACTCCTCTACATGCATTAACAAGTGTAAAACATGTCTTTCAATGGGGAGGGAAGAAACAAAAATCATTTGAGACATTGAAGGAAAATATAAGCACTACACTAGTTTTGGTTCTGTCAGATCTACAACAACCATTTGAGATTCAAACTAATGCAATCAGATATGCCATTAGAGAAGTCTTGATGCAACAAGGTAAACCTATATGTTATCATTCTTAAACCTTTACTCAAGTAGTAATTAACTATCCAACATATGATAAGGAGTTGTATGTGTTGGTACAAAGTGTTAATAAATGGAAGCATTATGTAATGGGAAAGGAGACAATAATCCATACAGATCATCATCCATTACAGTATTTTCAATCACAGACCAAGCTACAAAAATCACGACATTTCGGGTGGATGGGTTTCTTACAGCAGTTTCATTTGGTAATTAGTATAAGAAAGGTATTCATAATAAGGTTGTGAATATGTTGTCAAGACTAGTGATTAATGCATCTACAATACTAAGGTATAATCCCTTATCTCATGAAATTTATTATGAACAATATAAAAGTGTAACATAACCAGCCACCCACAGGTCAGGCTATGCTACTTCAAGTCCACTCTCAGACTTCTTTCTCTTATAGATACCTTTCAAATTAATAAATATGCATAAAACAAAGGAACTAAATGACATGCACAACAATAACCAGCAAGCATGCATATTCTAAAGATCGAATTCACGATAAATAAATACACAGCAGAATAAATCATACACAAGTAAATAATACCATAACATAGAGCACTTATCTTTTATAAAAGAATACACCAACTGGTTGCAGACCAAGGACGTTCAACCCAACCGTAGACATTGTTGTTCCAAGTCTCAACAGCAATGTCACCCCTGAGCCAAGGCTATGAATCCACAAGGACGGTTCCAGAGTGTTACTCAGCTTCCCAAACTAGTCAACACTCAAGGTCTCATAGTCTTCCCAACACCCACAAAAATCCAAGTACCCAACACTCTTCTACCCAGCCTGCACAACCCAAGAGAATGAACCCTCTCCCTTCTTTTCCACACAGTCCCTTATGTTATCCATCTCCTTCTAGGGCTCTAATGCAGTTGGTCCAAAATCTCCATGCTAGGAGTCTCAGTGGTCATGGCTATGAGAAAAGCTGGACATGGGCCAAAACATCTCAGACATGAAGTCCTCAAATAATGGTTGGATTACAGCAGCAATATCTACAACCAACAATACCATGGATTCACTTCAACAGTTTTTTTTCCTTTCCCTATCCAAGACACGGACGAGGAAATATGAGTGGGTGACAGAAATGAATGGAGTGATATCTCCATGAAAGGTGAGAAAAGAGAGCAATGGACTGCATGCGTGAATGAATGAATGAGTGAGTGAACGAGTGAGGCGACCAACATAAGAACCAGAATGAGAATGGGAGTGAGAGAGAGAATGAACCAATGAACAAATGAGAGAATCAACGAATGTGAGAACCCCCCCAATAGACCAGGGATGAGTTTATGTAATTCATGGGGATTACAAAATCCTTGGCCTTCACCCAAGAATCTCAGGTAACTAATTTCCTACATTATACAAAATGGGTGATTTAAAAATATAAGATAAATTATTAGCCCCTCAATGCCCCTCTCTTGTGGAATCATAGCCCCCTATAACTCTATTTCTTGTCCATCTAGCAGTCAACGATATATTTATTATTAACAATGATCAAAACATTACATTTCTTAGGCATGCTAGCCTCTTTTAATTGTTTGGGCACTTTGGCCTCTCAACAATTAACAAAAACAGTATTTAATATGGGCCTCAAAACCCGGGGTGTTACATCCACTCCCCCTTATTTTGGCACTGTCCTCAGCGCGTATACAAAACAGAGATCAAAATCTCAAAATTTATTCAAAAATATGTGAGTACTCCACCCGCATGGAATATTCATTCTCCCAAGTAGCATCTTCAGGACCGTAGCTGGTCCACTGAACTTTTACCATCTCTACAACTAGATCTGAGAGAATTTTGACTTTTCTTTCTAATATTCACACTGTCTGGACTTGAAAGTCTCCCTCTGTCTCTACCTGAATCAGATGCCAACTAATAACATGGTTAGGATCATTTTTGGCCCTTGGTTATGGAAGGAAGAGAATATTAAGGAAAGAAGCATGAAGTACGAACTATGTGGAAAGCACATTGACTAAGATTGGGTCAAAGTGGCCAAAGAAGAAAAAAAGAAGGAGCGAAGTAAGAGAAAGTGAGTTGTTGAATGAGAAGACCGAGGAAGACATATCAGCAAGGAACATGGATCGTGGATAACTCAGCAAGAGAAAAAATCCATCAATGAGTGCTTAGAGAAATTTGTGGGAAAGAAGGAAATACAGGCTGGCAAAGCCCTGAAAACATGGGTCAAGTTGACCTAGGGTTTTAGACACCTAGGGTTTTGGCATTTTAGGGTTTTGACACCTAGGTTTTGGCCTAAGTTTGTCCGAGAGTCATTGTAATGTATAGATAAAGGTCAAGAGGACCTAGGATGGGTTCAATTATGTAATGAGTGATTATTGTTGTTGAGAGAGAGAAGTATTCTATTGAAAGAGAGTCTGTGTTGTAAGATCTTCAGTTGGGTGAGAATATCAACCCTTCATATGGGTGCACAGAGAGGTGAGAGAGAGAAAGAGAGATAAATATGCAAGCTAAGTGTGTAGACAGAACTGTATGTTTTCACATAATATATCAGGAAACACAGTTCTGTGGACGTAGCCCTAGGGAGAGGGTGAACCACATATATCTTGTTGTTTTGTGTGATTGATGTTGTGTTCTTTTGCTTCTATTATTTTGTTATTGTATCAATGTATCATATCTGAGCTATAGTTTTTGAAGTAGGCTTAAGAGAGATAAAGAGTAACTTAGTTGCTATGTGTTAGTGTTTTGGGTCCACTTTGCATTTCTTCTAGTTGTAGACACCTGTGTCCTGCAACCCCCTATCTCTACTTCAAGTGATATTGCATCTGCTTCGCAGATGTTGATGAAAGGGCCAGTAGTTAGGGCTTGTTGGTGAGTTGTTAGAGTTGAACCCTGGGTCTTCCCCTATGCCAACAAATGGTTTTGTTGTCGGGACCGAGATATTCTTGAAGGAATGTCAAGGTGGTTTCCATCGAAGACAGAGATTCATAAGTGGATAGAAGAACAAGAAAATGAATTCGTTGAAGCTCAGAACACGAAACCTAATATTAGTACAGAGGATTGGTTGGGAAGGTATATCTTTACCGATATACATGAGATCTTATTTGGAGGAATCTATCAGGAGCTATACAAGTGGCTAGCCAAATTAGCAGATACCCAGTTTGAAATCAGACTTAGACCACCTGTGGTTTGGACGTCAGTGCTGATCAAGAAGGTCAAGAGAGTTGATAATGTCATGTCGATATCAATAGATCACTGGTTTGATAATACCATTGGAGGTTACATTACTGAGTTTGATATTGACAGAGTAGAATCATATAGCCAAGCAGAGAGATATTTATTTAAGCGACCTAGAGGAACATTTTTACATTTTCTGAAGTTGAAGATCAAGATGCTATTGCATGAGAAGAAATATTAAAGATATAGTAATCGGTTGGAATAAAGAGATAATTTTCAAGAACTCGGATAGCGACAACAACACAGAGGTTGGACACACGCACAGTGGGAGATTATTTAGAGAAGTTCCTCTGGTGAATCTGTTTGAGTAGGGTCACAAGCCACTGGCACAAGACGAAGGGTTCTACAGTGGAGAAGAAGAAGATTTGGTGAATGAGGAACATTCAGAGTCCTCTAGGGAAGAAGAAGGGAAGATTAAAGAACCTTTCAAAGAAGAGTTAGAAACTTCAGGAACTGCGCAGACTATTGAAGTAAGTACTATTAATCCTCCTGTTGTTTTAGCGTCATTAAGTAACTAGAGTAACCTAAGTTATTAGAGAACTTAGAGAACTGGTATAAGTGGTTTAGTGCATACTCAGTCAAGAAACCTAGGAAGATATATGGCATATGAGATGAGGTTATCCACCTTTAGGAGAGATGGATCTAAAGATCCTGATCAGCATTGGTTCTTATGTGAAGCTGTATGGAGTATTAAGAATGTCACTGACGAAGCTATTAAGAGAGCTCAATTTAGTACTACCCTAAGAGACCATGCATTGAAATGGTACATGAAAGTTGTCCAAGGAGTTGTACAGCCTAAAATGCTAAATGACATTAAGAATGTGTTGATTACTGAATTCAAGAAACCCAATTCAGAGTCGCAATGCATTACAAAGCTTAAAGAAATCAAGCAGAGAGTAGTTGAACCTGTTTAGGAGTTTGATCAGAGGTTTAAGACCCTGACAGGTCATTTGAGTTTTCAGATTCCAGAAGAACAGAATAAAGAATGGTTCATTGTTTCCCTCTTACCACACATTAGAGTCCCTCTGATGCAACAGAGAATCACTTCGCAGACTGAAGCATTGGACATCACCATGAAACTAGAATCATCCCCTATGGGAGATTCCATCTTAGGTATGAGTCAAATTTTGAGTCAGCTAACTAGCTTATCGCTACAGGTCGAAGATATGAAGAAAGATAAGGGAAAAGGTAAAAGAGAAGATATCTAGTGTATCAGATGCAAATCATAGGGCTACGACAAGGAGCACTATCCTATATTTCATGAGTACTTGGCTTCAGGAGCTCAGAGCCCTTTGAATCAGGTTACTCTACCTTGTTGCGAGGTATGTAGAAATTGACATCACCTTGGTGAATTTTATTACATGCAAAAATATGTCCAGACACCTACCAACCTTTACTACACATTCTGTAAATCTGTGGGGCATGATGAGAAAGATTGTAGGGATTATGACCTCTTGCATGAAATATCAAGAGAAACATATCGAATTCAAGGCAAAGTACAGCAGGAAGGAATTACTACGTAATTTAACTCCCCAGGAAGAGGAAACTTTAACAATCGTGGTGGATTCAGAGGAAGAGAAAGAGGAGGAGGTATGGGTCGAGGTCAAGGAAAGATCATTTGTTATAATTGATCATAGCCAGGAAATTTGGCAAGGGACTGTTAGAACCCTTGTACCACTTGCAGCTATTGTAACTCATTTGAACATGTTATTGAATATTGTTCTGTATTGTTAGCCAAACTTTAAGAGATACGAGGAGGAAACCCACAAGTACAATTAATCTCAGTAGAACCTCGCATAGAGGATCCTATATTCATTTTTATCACTAGAGGAGGCTCTGCTACAGGAGAAGACAGGGTGACTCCAACAAAGAATACAAAATAATTAGGGGTCAGAAGAGCTGCAAAGAAGACACAAGAGTTTGATCTGAGGAAAGAAAAGCAGACGTTTGAAGAAGTAAGAAGATAATTTGGAGGAGATCATGTTTCTTCATAAAAGGCACAACCAGAAGTGAGAGAATGTGGGATGCCCCTGGAATTCGATCAATCTACATCATCGGGAGAATGAAAAGAGGTAAGAAAGTTTGTTAGTTTCTTGTATACATTCATTGATTTGATTAAGGATGAAAGAGCCATACAAGAACTACAACACTTGATCTGATAGTATGAACCAGGGAAGTTATACCCTCTATTGAATAGAGAAATACATCAAGTATCCAAAAAGAGAAGGACAAATCAGGAACTACACCTTAATGTTTAGATTGGAGATTATGATATAGATTATGTGGTCCTAGACTTAGGATTAGAAGTCAATGTTATGACGAAGAAGACCTGGGCACTGATGGGAAAACCTAAGTTATTGTATTCCTCTATCAGGCTTAGGATGGCTAATCAGCAGACAGTAATCCCCTTTGGGATATTGGAGCATGTCCCTATGGACATCGATGGGGTAAGGACATTTGTGGACTTTGAGGTGATTGAGATAGTTGATGATAGTTGTCCTTATCCTATGCTATTAGGAATTGATTGGGCTTTCAACAATTCCATAGTTGTTGACTTAAATAAAATAAGAATGACATTTGAAGGTGATGGACTTAGGGTCATTGCACCTTTGGATCCTAATGAAGGTCGAAGATACACAGAACCCATCAAAGAAGAAGACCGCGCATATGAGCTAGAGAATATATATAAATTGACAATGAGACAACCAGATTACATTAACCCTACAACACATGGGAATTTAAGCTGGTGAAGTGACAGCACATTCTCATCAAACTCATAAGAAACACTGGAGAATTGGAAGAACAAAATGTATGAATTTTTTGCACGGAGGTGTGCTAGATTGACCAGGGAAGTTCGTTGCATTGGCACAAAAGTAAGCAATCTGCCCACATTTGATGGTTTAAATCATTTAGAAACATTATTATCATATTTTGAAGAAATTGTGCCAGTACAGAAGATATTGTTGCTACTGTATGATTCTTTGTAGGCAACACCAGCAAGATGGTGGGGGACACATAAAAAGAACATCACGGATTGGATGCAATTTCGTACTTTGATGGAAGTGCGCTTTTCAGAACAAGTAGAAGGATGTGAAGTTCAATACACAGGTCAAATTTGTCTAAAGGACCATGTGTGAGGTTATGAGGAGGCCTGGAGTGGCATTCCTCAAGAACAGTGGGTGCATAACTTCATCAACACTCTAGACACAATGCCTATCAATTGGTATCTTCAAGCAGAATTATGCCTCACCACCTTAGATTGGTACGGTATGAATTAGAACTTTGTAGCTACATGTTTATTTGAAATCTAGTACCCTTCAGTAGATCAAGCTCTACAAGTTGTAAGACAAAAATTCTTTGAGGAGGCACCTAACCTAAATATTGAGCAAGAAGAGGATGAATGGAATGCACCTCTTCATAAATTGCAAGGATGTTACAATATCAATGTTGATGAAGATGATGATCCTAGGAATGTGAACATCACAGAAATAGAAGAACAGAGAGATGTAGAAGGACCGGGAGTCAAACTACCTTCCATTGGACATCCCATCAAAATCAAGAAAGTTAATATTGGAACAGAGAAAGCACCTAAGCTTGCTAATGTTAGAGTTACTGGGATGATTCCGCCATTGATAAGATCACAAAACTACTGCATGAATATCAGGACTTGTTCCCAACCAAGTTCATTGATATGAAGGGAATTAAAGGGCCCATGGGAGAGATGAAGATCCCCTTGAAGCCAGATGCTAGGCCAGTTAAGGAGAGACCCTACAGATTGAATCCCAAAAATAAGCAGAAAGTGAAGATTGAATTAGACAGGATGTTGGAAGTAGGAATCATAGAACTTGTTGAAGAGTCAGACTGGATTAGCCGTATGGTGGTACAACATAAGAAGACAGGAGAGATTAGGATCTGTGTAGATCTCAAGAAGCTGAATGATGCCTATTTTCATGACCCATTCCCTACACCTTTCACCAACGAAGTGTTATATAATGTAGGAGGGAAGTGTTATCACTGAAATTTCATCAGCACATGGTTACAAGAACTCAGCATCGTCAAACAGTAATGAAGTCATTCATGGCCAATGAATTAATCTCATAGCATTCAAAAAGGGTAAAAAACTATACAAATTAGTGAAAAATTGAAGAGCGATTTATAGAAGTTGGGCACGCGCGCACATGCGTGGAACAAGAATGTAGCTTGCACGCATACGTGCATGATGCGCGGTTGTTAGCGCAAAAAGTCGTGCACCTGCTAAACGGTGCATTTATTGAAGTGGTCGGCCTCCCAACCACTTATGGATCAGCTCCCAAGCCGATTTGACCCTCAAATCTGAGATGAATCCGAATGGTGGGATGGTCAAAGACCTAATAATTCCCTAAAGAGCCTCTTTTCACACTACAAAGGAGTTACACAATAACCCAATGCAATGCTATAAAAATCCATGAATGCACCTCATTTTCTCAAGGAATTTCATGTAATGTTATGCTGCCTAGATT
>SNQJ01S0001204.1:56655-112211 GCA_010110895.2 Picea sitchensis
CATCATCATATTTGACACCTTAGCGTCTTCCTCGACTCTCAACTAGTCGTTCTGCTGCTCAACAATGTATATCGTGTACTCGATCCGTGCCTCTTTCGCAAATACCTACAGGTTAGACTGTTATCTCGACATTTTGATTCCATGACATTTACACATATTACAAGACAATTGAATCAGACAACAGATCAAATAGCTAACATGGTGTTAGATTGGCATATATCACATCAAGCTACACCTACATAATCATCTCACAAATCCTGTCACAGCATATATATAAAATAGACATCATCAAAAACATCAACAAAAACATGTAGACAACATCAGGATCTCAAAATATGTATACTCATATATATATAAAGGCCCATCAGGCCATCTGAATGTTTACATACAAAAATACATGTATCTGCAGGCCAATGAAGCACCTCGGTACAAAAAATGGGCTCACCAGCCTATATACAAAAACAAAGGCGTACATCATCAACCACTCAGGGTGCCTCTATCACACCACCACCTACTCCTCCCTCAAGAGGCGGTGGTGGCCCACCACCACCTACCCCAGGCGGTGGTGGAGGACCACCCACAGGACCCTCCTACCCCGGTGGCAGGCAAACACTCATCATAGCAGCAAGCACTGCTGCTCGCCGCACTATGGCCCGCCATGGTGGAAACACCCCCACACACTGCTCCAGGAAGCTCTCATCCTGGATACATGTCCACATGCTCTCAGGCACATCCTGCAACACCGTCTCCAGACGAGGGCGTATGTCATCAAAATCCATTCTGGCCACCGCCGGAGGAGCGTGTGATAGCCCTGCACCAGGGTCATCGAACCAGCGCCTCCTCGCTACCCTCTCGGGCTTTGCTGGTCGCCCCATGGCATCCTCCCACTGACGCCTCTCTCCATTCAGCAGTCTCTCCTGCTCTCGATGAGTCGATGCTCTCTGCATCTCCACCTCGAGCCCGCGAGGTGCCACATCTGCACATACAAAAAACAACAACAAAAGATAGTATCAACATCTATATCATATACATATGAACTGCTATCTCACAAAACAATATACATCCAAACATACACACCAATACTAAACATACCTCAATGGTCAAAAGCCTCCCCTGGAGGTAGCACCATGTCCAGGTCCCCCCGGAAGTCCACCCTAGCATAGGGGTACCGAAGTACTACCTGCGGCATCTGTCGCCATATCCGTGCCACCTCTATCGAAAAGAAGTGGCCACCTTCGCCACCGCCGTGACGAAGCAAAACTATCGACCACCACCTCAAGCGTGGCTCATGTGCCCCCGACATCTCCAGTAACACTCTTGGGTGCAACGTCGGCACCCTCTCCAAAAACTAGGCCACTAGGATGGACCCAAAAGAAAAATCTCCTCCATCAGTGGACTGACATTGGTCCAACTGTGCCACCATCCTAGCATGAAGCGCCAGTCCCCAAGTGAACTGCTCGCCGGCCAACACTCTCTCCAGCACCAACAGCTAGCCACCACTAATCCGCTGGATCGCCAGTGACCCGTATACTCATACAATCATCGCCACTATACAGCGATGTGCTAGGGAGTCTATCGCACTGATGCTCACCACAGTCCCAGACATAAAGTTTTGACCTAAAAAAAATCTCTGGCCAACATCAGCGAGCAAAGTATCCCTAGGCAGCACCAGCTCCACTGGTAGGGGTGTTCCCCAGAAGGGGAGCCCAGTTAGGAAATATACATCCTCCACCGCAGTGAAGGGGATCTTCTCTCCTCGCACGAGGAAGCAGTGCAGCTCCAGACTCCACATCTGGAGCAGGAACTGTAGTAGATCTTCCTGTACCCATATCAACGGGCACTCAAAGAACTTTAGCAACCCACAGGTTTCCAAAGTCGCACGTACTCTGGGCCCCTCAATGGCCACGGCGTCTCGCAGCTGGGCCCAGTCTTGCTCTCACCACTGCACTGGCATCATCACTACAGTCCACCTGCAGACAACACAGAGTCTTATATCAGCTCATGCAACAATCAACAACATCAAAAAGACTCATTTTTAACCCTTCAACCTTGCCTCTTAGGCGCTGTTTTTTTTCCCACAGGCGCGCACACATGCGCGCCTGTTCATTACACAGGCGCGCATATATGCGCACTTGTACACTGAATAGGTGTGCATCAATGTGCACATGTTTGCTTCACAGGCGTTCCCTTACGCGCACCTGTTCATTATACAGATGTGCACCGGTGCGCGCTTGTCAAACCTACAGGCGCACACTGATGCGTGCCTATTCAACTCACAGGCGCACCCCTAGGGTGCACCTTAAACTCCCCCTATCACGCACCCATGCATGTATAATCGGTGTACAGGCGTGCATGCATGCATTCCTCTCACTAAGTCACCCGCACATGGGGGGCCCACATCCCCTAAATACCCCTGTACAGCCCCCATACAAGCCTTGCCCAAAAAATTGAAAACCTATTTCTATACAGGATTATCAGACCACTAACCTGATACTCGCAACATGTCAATCGGATGCCTCATCCTCCCCGAATCTCTAAATCTCCTCTGAAAACTACTCGTCTAGTCACTGTTGCAGCAGGTACAAATGAGGTGGCAATGTGGGCCCTACAGCTATATATAAGCCTTTTGCCAAACTTCCACTCACCATTCAGGGAGCCCAAAGTGTCCATTTTTCAAACCGTCTTCAGCCACGGGATCAACATCCTGTCACCTACATCACAGCTGTCCCTCGGTCACTTTTGATCTTGAGCCCCCGGGGTGCCTTTTTTTCATATCATGGTCAAGTACGCATGCGCATTGTCACTTTTATCAAATACATGCTCATATCTTTGATTCTCTTCAGCTATTGTTCACTTTGGGTATTTGTTTCTCATATGTGCAGGTATTTTCTCCTCATCCCCCAGCATCACTCCTTTAGGTATATACTCAGCACTGGCATGTAGTCTTTCCCGCTGTATCGCACTTGCATTTTCAATCACACCCTCTGATGTTTACCTCTAGGATCTCCATTCCTGGCTCTGCAGTACCCACGCCTCCATTTGCATCTTTGGTACTGTTACCCAGTAGCATTCTTACCCACATGAGTTGTCCCATTCATAGCACCCTTTGCCACTTTTTGACACTCATGTTGTTCTTCATTACCCTTTAGGGACAGGAGTCCTAATAGTCTTTCATCATGTTGCAAATCAACCACATACTTATTCTCCTCATTTTTCTAGCTTTCCATATGGACTCCCAGGTTATCTCTTTATGGTTCTATTTTTTACCTACACCTCTGCAGTATCATGAACCCTTCATTTCATCCACCATCAGTTTGCCCATCTGCGAACCTATCTCCATTTCACCTACCTCATACAGAAACTCACCAATGGGGCCCCCACCCTTCATCATTTTTCCAAGAAAATTATGCCCTCCTTGGGGCACTCATTTCACACTGGGGCACCCATTTCTGTATTTTTACATCTTTTCCCAAAATTATTCATTATTTATTTGTACAAACACCTTTATTTCCAGTCATTACATTTGCTTTTCTCGTCACCATTGGCGACTTGCTTCCTTTTGGCCACACGCAACCCATGTCACCCTTGGTTGGAGCATTACTTCTCATCTACCCTTGCCGGCATCGTCCATATCTTCAGAGTACTCCACAGGTCACTTACCTCTACCCTCTGAATTTTTTCACCTTGTCCCGCCTCTGGCACAACTTATCACCGGTCTTGTTGTCCCCCTGACACTCGACCTTGTTACACGTTTGCAGCCACTTTTTATCTCATACATCCTCCAACCAAGGGAAGTCTTGAATCTTCCCACTTCTTGACTTCGTCCATGTACCTCTGCCACTTCCTCACCTCAGTAGATTCCACAAAGCCCTTCGCTTCTGGGAGTCACGTTCCCTTTTTGTCAACATCAGCACAATTTTTCCAGAAGGGTGACAGTATCTTGATTCTCATTCTCCATTTAATGAGAGATCTCGGACGGCACAGGGTGAAACACCATTGCTCCATGTTGTCGTTGGCCCCCATAACATTCGACACCAACACTTTCTCATGTTATGTTGGGTCTTACTTTGCAACTATTGCAGTTATTTCTATCATTTTGCCAAAGACCTCTGAACTTGGTAGGGCCATCAATGCCCGCATCATCGCCGATACTTATTTCCGCGATCAGTGCCTATTATTATTCAGAGGATGTTCCTTTGCAGAATTGTCTTCTGCCTTTACCACTACCGCCCCCAAGGGTGCTGCAGTTGTCTACACCAACACTTCAGTCATCTTTTCTCAGGGTTACATAACACGAGCATGGGGCATGCCCGCCTCGTTTGTACACAGTTGTATATTTTTACACCCCTTATGGAAGGTCGGGTCCTACCGGTTCCTTTCTCCTCCAAAGGATTGCTCTGAACGATCCCACTATTGCTCTATCTTACAACAACATTCTCAGTAGAAGAAACATTGATGGATTTCGGCTATACGTATGCTCCTAACCTCATCCATCAGGGGGCATCTGTTATCACTGAAATTTCATCAACACATGGTTACAAGAACTCAGCATCATCAAACAGTAATGAATTCATTCATGGCCAATGAATTAATCTCACAGCATTCAAAAAGGGCAAAAAACTATACAAATTAGTGAAAAATTGAAGAGCGCTTTACAGAAGTTGGGCGCGTGCACACATGCGTAGAACGGGAACGTAGCTTGTGCACATATGCACATGATGCGTGGCTATTAGCGCAAAAAGCCGCGCACCTGCTAAATGGTGCATTTATTGAAGTGGTCGGCCTCCCAACCACTTATGGATCAGCTCCCAAGCTGATTTGACCCTCAAATCTGAGCTGAATCCGAATGGTGGGCTGGTCAAAGACCTAATAATGCCCTAAAGAGCCTCTTTTCACACTACAAAGGAGTTACACAATAACCCAATGCAATGTTATAAATAGCCATGAATGCACCTCATTTTCTCAAGGAATTTCATGTAATGTTATGCTGCCTAGATTGTTTTAAGGACTCAATCCTTGACAAGAGCACTTTGGCACCATTTCATTGAGCAATCCACCTCTCCATTGAGTGGATTTGCAAAGNTCCAAAGGATTGCTCTGAACGATCCCACTATTGCTCTATCTTACAACAACATTCTCAGTAGAAGAAACATTGATGGATTTCGGCTATACGTATGCTCCTAACCTCATCCATCAGGGGGCATCTGTTATCACTGAAATTTCATCAACACATGGTTACAAGAACTCAGCATCATCAAACAGTAATGAATTCATTCATGGCCAATGAATTAATCTCACAGCATTCAAAAAGGGCAAAAAACTATACAAATTAGTGAAAAATTGAAGAGCGCTTTACAGAAGTTGGGCGCGTGCACACATGCGTAGAACGGGAACGTAGCTTGTGCACATATGCACATGATGCGTGGCTATTAGCGCAAAAAGCCGCGCACCTGCTAAATGGTGCATTTATTGAAGTGGTCGGCCTCCCAACCACTTATGGATCAGCTCCCAAGCTGATTTGACCCTCAAATCTGAGCTGAATCCGAATGGTGGGCTGGTCAAAGACCTAATAATGCCCTAAAGAGCCTCTTTTCACACTACAAAGGAGTTACACAATAACCCAATGCAATGTTATAAATAGCCATGAATGCACCTCATTTTCTCAAGGAATTTCATGTAATGTTATGCTGCCTAGATTGTTTTAAGGACTCAATCCTTGACAAGAGCACTTTGGCACCATTTCATTGAGCAATCCACCTCTCCATTGAGTGGATTTGCAAAGGAGTTCTTTCATCACCATTTTTATTTTTCTTGTTGTAAGGAGAGCAAGCTTGTGAGGGTCCAAGAGCCTTCCCTTGGAGGAAGAAGGGACTCATAGTCCCCTTTCTTCTTGGTGATTTGATTTCATCAATATATCAGCCTAAAAACATTGGTGATATTGGTTTTTTTGTGTTTGTTATCTCTATATCCATATGTTTATGATTTTAGTTTGTATTAGTTTAATTCTTGCTTATAATTTTGTTTTTCTTTCTCTAACTCTTTCCTATACAGTTGTCATGCTCAGCAGGACCCAACTGGGCATGTAAGCACCCCTTATTTGCTCACCAAGGTGACGAAAAGGGTGCAAACAGGAAGGAATTTTACTCCTTCACAGATGGATTTTCAGGTTATCATGAGATCAGGATTACCCACAAAGATCTCCATAAGACCACATTTGCAACAGAATGGGGATCCTAACAGTACATAGTGATTCATTTTGGATTGAAGAATGCACCAACCATATTTTCTAGGGTGGTGGTCAAAGCATTCAAGGAGTTTTTACATAAATTTTTGGAAGCATATTTTGATGATTGGACTATTTTTAGCTTATTGCAAAACCATATTGAATGTTTAAGACTAATGTTGGATAAGTGCAAGCAATGTCATATTGCCCTGAACCTGAAGAAGTGCATATTTTTTTCACCCTTTGGAGTGCTACTAGGACATATTGTGTGTAAGCAGGGGTTTCTAGTAGATCAATCCAACATTACCATTATTGTTGATCTACCTCCCCCCTACTTCAGTTAGACAACTACACATTGCGATGGGATATACTGGATACTAAAGAAAGTTCATTAAGGACTATGCACAGATTACAGCACCTATGGAGAAGTTATTAAAGAAATATTTTCAATTTCAATGGATAGAAGAATGTCAGCAGAGTTTCGACACACTGAAATAGAAAATGGTTACTGCGCCTATTCTGGTTTTCCCAGATTGGAGCAAGGAATTTCACGCACATTTCAATGCTTCATCTATTTCACTAGGAGCAGTGTTAGCACAACCAAGAGTAGGAGATATTGACCATCCATTATCCTTTTCTACCAGGAAGCTATCTACAACTGAGATAAACTACACTACCACTGAAAGAGAAGGTTTATCCATGGTGTACGCGCTACAGAAGTTTCGACACTACTTGTTGGGAGGACACTTTAAGATGTTCACTGATCACTCTGCATTGAAATGCCTAGTCAACAAGCCAGTGTTGGGGGGAAGAATATGTAGATGGCTATTGTTATTCCAGGAATATGACTTTGAGATCATGGTCAAGCCAGCAAGAATGAACAAGGGACCTGACCACTTGTCTAGGTTGGAGCATGGAAAGGAACCTACCAATTTGGAGGATACACTACCAGATGCATAGTTGTTTGCCATCATAAGGGTTGATGATCACTTTGCCAAGATAGTCCAGTTCCTATCAATAGGAATAGCACCTTGCAGATATACAATCATTCAAAAGAAACAACTGGTAGTTCGCGCTGCAGATTTTTCACTTATAGTTGGACAACTATACAAGATGGGACCTGATGAGATCTTGAGGAGATGTGTTTTGGAGGCAGAAAGACCATTAATTCTAGCAGAAGCATATGAAGGCATTGCAGGAGGACATTACGCAAGAAAATCAACAACGCAGAAGGTTCTTAGAGCTAGCCTCTAGTGGCCTACTTACATAAAGATGCTAAGGAATACTATAAATCCTGTGATGTATGCCAGAGAGTTGGGAAACATTCCAAAAGAGATGAGATGCATTTAGCATCGCAGCTGACCTTATAGGAATTTGAGAAATGGGCTATTGATTTCATGGGACCTATCAACCCACAAAGAAAGCACACAGGAGCTAGATACATCATCACTGTGACAAAGTATTTGACCAGATGGGAAGAAGCAAGAGCAATGAAGAATTGTAGTGAAACTACAGCTGCGTGATTTATATTTCATGATATCATAACCAGGTTTGGATGTCTGAAGACCCTAATGAGAAATCAAGGTACACACTTTATTAATAAGACTATTGAAGCTTTGACTCAGGAATTTTAAATCCACCATCAGAAGAGTACTCCTTACCATCCAAAATCGAATGGGATGGTCGAAGCTTTCAACAAGATCTTGGAGACAATGCTAATGAAGATTTGTAGTGTGAACAAGGATGATTAGGATTTAAGAGTACCAATAGTGCTATGGGCCTATAGAACTACTTGCAAGAAGTTGACAATGCAGACTCCTTTTAAGTTGTTTTATGGTCTAGAAGAAGTTGTCCCTATGGAATATTTGGTTCCTAGTCTCAGAATTGCAGCATTCACAGATATGGATGACACTGGCGTTGTTCAAGAGAGTCTCGCGCAGTTGGTGGAAATAGAAGAAGACGGATTTATTGTAGGATTTCATCAGCAAGTACAGAAGTAACGATAAAAGGCCTACCATGACAGACATATCAAGAAGAAATCCTTTAAGCAAGGAGATCCAGTATTGGTATATGAAAACAAGTTCATGAAGCATCCAAGGAAATTCAGAACACATTGGCTTGGGCCATTTGAGGTCGCCTATGTTACAAAAGGAGGAGTTGTGCAGTTGAAGACACTGAATGGAGAGTGGAAGGAAGGTTTAGTGAATGGTAGCCAGTTGAAATTGTTCTATGACAACTAGCTTCTTCGTAGCTCTCACTAAAAGAAAAAGGAGAGGGTCTAGGTACCAGGTGCAATTGAAACTGGGTACTAGACACATAAAAGACAGTCTACACAGGGAAGAAAGGGACAAAGCAAAAATAATAGGCTTCCCCACACAGTCTGAAGTCGAAGTGAAACATAAGGTTTAGACCTGAAGTGCCTTGGGACGAGTTACATGTGAGTGTTGGGGGTCTGTTGGCCCTTGGTTATGGAAGGAAGCAAATATTAAGGAAAGAAGCGTGAAGTACGAACTGTGTGGAAAGCACATTAACTAAGATTCGGTCAAAGTGGCCAAAGAAGGAGAGAAGTAAGAGAAAGCAAGTCGATGAACGAGAAGACCGAGGAAGACAGATCAGTAAGGAACATGGATCATGGACAACTCAACAAGAGGAAAAATCCATCAATGAGTGCTTGGAGCACCTCGCAGGAAATAAGGAAAGATAGGCTGGCAATGCCCTAAAAACAAGGGTCAAGTTGACCTAGGGTTTTATACACCTAGGGTTTTGGCATTTTAGGGTTTTGAGACCTAGGTTTCGACCTAAGGTTGTCCAAGAGTCATTGTAATGTATAAATAAAGGTCAAGAGGACCTAGGATGGGTTCGATTATGTAATGAGTGATTATTATTGTTGAGAGAGAGAAGTATTATGTTGAAAGAGAGTTTATTTTGTAAGATCTTCAGCTGGGTGTGAAGATCAACCCTACAGCTGGGTGCGCAGAGAGGGGAGAGAGAGAAAGAGAGAGATATTTGCAAGCTAAGTGTGCAAATAGAACTGTATGTTTTCACATAATATATCAGGAAATGCAGTTCTGTGGATGTAGCCCTAGGGAGAGGGTGAACCATGAATATCTTTTTGTTTTGTGTGATTGATGTTGTGTTCTTTTGCTTCTGTTATTCTATTATTGTATCAATGTATCAAATATGAGCTATAGTTTGCGCAGTAGGCTTAAAGGAGATAAATATTAACTGGGTTGCTATGTGTTAGTGTTTTAGGTCCACTTTTCATTTCCTCTGGTTGTAGGCACCTGTTTCTTGCAACCCCCTATCGCTACTTCAGATGAGACTTCATCTGCTTCGTAGGTGTTGCCGAAAGGGCCAGTAGTTAGGGCTTGTTGGTGCGTTGTTAGAGTTGAACCCTGGGTCTGCCCCTATGCCAACAATCATGTACATATTTATTTAGAAAAGAGACATGAAATACATTATGCACATTCATAGAAGCAGGAAATGCAAGCATGTATACAACTAGCCCTATTTTGCCCAAAATCTCAAGTGGACCATAGAATATGGCTTCCATCTTTGTACAACTACCCAAGTTCAAAGAGATCTTCTTGGGATTTACTTTCAAAAGCACATGCTCCCCCACTTTAAATTCTCTTTTTGTCTTATTCTTATCTTCATAAAAATTTTGTCTATCCTGAGCGACCTTTAAATTCTTCTTAATCTTAAGCATTTGGTCTTCCATTCCCTTAAGAAACTCTGGTGCAAATACCACTTTGTTTGTTGGGTTGTCCCATCTCACTGGAGTATTGCATTTCCTACCATACAAAGATTCAAATGGGCTCATTTTCATTGAATCTTGATACCCATTATTATAGGAAAACTCAACCAAGTGCAAGTAATCTTCCCACTTAGATGGCTTATCCATCACATACATTATCAACATGTCTTCAATTAATCGTTTGACTCTCTATGTCTTCCCATCTTACCGTAGATGGTATGTTGTGCTAAAGTTCATATTTGTACCAAATCCTTTGAACAATCTCTTCTAGATATTTGAGGTAAACTTTGTGTCTCTGTTCGAGACAATTCTCCTAGGTATCCCATGCAACCTAGAAATATCCCTCATGTAAATTTCTACAATATTAGTTGTTGTATGAGCTGTTTTCACAGGAACAAAATGAGAATCCTTTGTCAATTTATCAACCACTACAATGATTACATCATCTTGTCTTCTTGTCTTTGGAAATTTAGTTATAAAATCAATGGTTATAACTTCCCATTTCTTCTCTGGAATTGGTAATGGTTGTAGAAAACCCATCAGGTACCTATGCTCATCCTTCACTTTCTTACATTCCATACATATGGCGATGTAATCATCAACATCTTTTTTCATTCATGACCAAAAGAATTGGATTCCTATGGCTGTAATCATTTTCTGGCAACCAGGATGTCCAACATATGGAGCATCATGCATTTATTTTAATACGAAATCTTGAGTTCTCCAGAACTAAGAACATAAACTATATTTTTATGCATAAGTAATACATCTTCCTTCATCTCATACTCTTTCATTTTCTGTTGTACATCTCCTTGCTGTAAGTTTTCCTTTACCTGTAGGTAATGTTGATCTATAACAACAACATCTAAAATTTTGCTCTTCAATTCCAAATGATGCATATTGACAGTTGTAGCATGCATGAGATGCACTCTTCTACTAAGTGCATCGGAAACTTTATTTTATTTTCCTTTGATATGCTTGATATCAAAGTTGTATTCACTTAAAAATTCCATCCATATTGTTTTCCTTGCATTCAAAGTTGGTTGTTCAAAAATATAGGTCAAACCATTGTGGTCTATTCTCAATTCAAATCTCTTCCCCATGAGATAATTCCTCTACATCTTCAATGCGTGAACAATGGCAGCAAGATCCAAGTCATGTGGGGCATAGTTCCTCTCATGTTCCTTAAGATTATTGGACTCATAACCAATGACATGTCCATTTTGAGTGAGGACTCCACCAAACCTTTCCTTACATGTATCTGTGCATTCCACAAAACTTTCATTTGGGTCAACAATATTTAACACAGGTGCACTAGTAAGTAATTCCTTCAACAGATTAAAATTCTCTTCACAATCAAATGTCCATTAAAATTTAATTCCCTTCTTTCGCAAATAAGTGATGGGATGAGCAATCTTAGAGAACCCTACTATGAATCTTCTGTAGTAACCAACTAACCCCATAAAATATATGACTTCTGAAACATTCCTGAGTGTTGGCCATCCTCTAATGGATTCAATATTTTTTGGATCCACTGCTATGCCTTGTTCTGAAATAATGTTTCCCAAGTAATGGATCGGTTCTTGGTAAAAAGAACACTTACTCAGCTTGGCATACAACTGATGTTATATTAACACTTGCAATACCAGTCTTACGTGATGTTCATGCTCCTCCTCAGACTTGGAATAGACAAGTATGTCATCCAGGAGTACTATGAAAAACTTATCCAAATAATTTCTAAATATTCCATTCATTAAGAACATAAAGACAGTTGGTGCATTGGTCAATCCAAATGGCACCACTACAAATTCATAATGGCCATACATGGTTCTTAAGGATATCTTATGGATGTCTTCTTCCTTGATTCTTACCTGATGGAATCTTGACCTCAAGTCTATCTTCGAAAATATTTTTGCTCCTCTTAGTTGATCAAAGACGTCATCAATTCTAGGTAGAGGATACTTGTTCTTCACAGTGGACTAATTCAGTTGTCGAAATTCGATAGACAACCTCAAAGTTCCATCCTTATTTTTGACAAAGATTATTGGTGCTCCCCAAGGTGAAACACTTGGACGTATGTACCCTTTCTTCAATAATTCCTCCAACTGCATTTGTAATTCTTTTAACCCTAGCATACTCATTCAGAAAGGTGTTTTTGACAACGAGGCATCTCCTGACACTAAATCAATAGAAATCTATCTCCATTTTTGTGGAAACACTAGTATTTCTTGGAATACATCCTCGAATTCTTGTAGTACCGAGAAATCTTCAAGACTTGGACCCTTTGTATTTTTTGGCTCCTCCACATGGGCTACATACAATTGACATCCTTTTCTGAAACATCTCTTCAGCTATAAGGATGAAATCTCCCTTATAGAGATGGGTTTTGGGACTCCCTTCACAGTGCTATGTTCTCCATCTCCATCAATACATGTAAATGTCTTTCTATGACAATCTAGGACAACATGATGTTTGTCCAACCAATCCATTACAATTAGAATATCATAAGACCCCAATGGTATGATATTTATATCAACACTAGTATTCACACAATTAAGACTTATGAAACAACCTCTAACCATATCATGGATTCTCCTTTTGGTTCTAGTGGCTAGTTGAACAAAACTTGATTTCCCAATCTTACTTTTCTCCAAATGTAATCTATCCACTATTTTAGGATCAATGTAACAATGAATTTCTCCTGAATCAATTAAAATAGCAATAGAATGATTTATGATCTTACCTTCCACCTCAATCATGTTGGATTGGTATTATGTTTTTCAATCATCTAAGGCTACATAAATTCTTCCCATGTCTTTGACTGTTGTATCCTCTTAGATGTTATGCATGGTCTTCACTCTATCCTTTCTGTGTGGGAAATCCTTTTACAAGTGATCTTCCTTGCATCCCCAACATTGGATTGGTGGTCTTCACCTTTTTCCCAAGGAATCTTATTTCTTGGATTCATCCTTGGCATACTAATCTTGATGATTTTTGTTAGGCTTATTTCTATTGAAAGGAGGTTTGAATCCCTTCTTCCTCTAATCAAACTTCTCCTTCTTCTTATCCTTCCAAGAATTTTGCATGGATTCTCTGCCATAGCCTTTCTCATACAGGTATTTATCCTTCCTGATGGTCTCAGTCAAGGTCTTGGGCTCATCATACCAAATATTTTCTTCATAAACGGATGGAATTCCACTTAAAAGCCTTTATATTTTCGCCTTCTCATAATTTATAAACCCTACATTAACAACCCCAAGAAATTCTCATATTCTTCCATAGTCATGCTTCCCAACCGAGTTCAAAGAACTCCTGCATTTTCTTGTCATAGAAATTATCTAAGAGGTACTCCTTCTGGAAATACTTTTTGAACTGCTTCCAAGTGATATTATTCTCATTAATATGTTAAACTTGTTTCAATTGGTCCCACCACATTGCAACTTTCCCATGTAAATGGTAGGTGGCAATTATGGCTTCTAGGTTTGATGAATATCTCATGAGTCCAAGAAAACATGCAATTGAAAATATCTCATGAGTCCAAGAAACCATGCCTCAGCATCATCTTCCCTTTCTCTTTCACCCTCAAAGGATGGTGGCCTAAGCTTCCTCATCTCTCCTTGCAAACTATCCAATTCATGCCTTCTTATTTGGTGCCTAACAAGACATCTATGGACTGCTTATGGAATCTTTAGATGCATAAAAATTTATTGTTGAGTAAGGAGGTGAGTGATGTGTATGAGCTTTGCTATCACTCCTGGAATAACTGGCTCTTCCACGATCATCTCTTCTTTCATGATACCTTCCTTCTTCCTCTTACTTTGAGAGATTCTTTATTTGTCTCTGCAATTGACTCAAGCTCTGTAACACTCGGGCATTTATTTGACTTTTCTCTCTCATCAGCCTCTCATTGTCTGCCTTGTAGCTTTGCACTTCTATTTTCAGGCTTCTCTCAGTTTCTATCTATGTTTCTTGCTCTCATCGGCCCTTGTGTCCATTGGATTCTGTCTCTTCATTACCAACTCGAATATTATGACCTTAGGCCTCTTTATCATGGATGGAAGATTCTTCCCCTTCTTCCATTTCTTGAATATGCATTTTTAACTGATATGTTTAAACCCCTTAACTCTACAAATTGTGCAAGTGACCATTTTGTTAGAATTAAGCATATGATAAACAAAAAATTTCAACAATGCTACAGGTCCTTTCAACTCCTAAAGAATATATATATATATATATATATAACACTTACATGTTATGCCTTGGCTGATACAGAATTCAATTCTGCACAGGTGCTTCCTTCAAACCACTTTCCCAAGTGACCACGGCTCGAAACCGCGGGCCAAATCCTTCTTTATCATTTTTCCTTCTTCAAAAACAAAAAATTTGGCGATTATCCCTTTTTCCTTCATCTCTCAATCGCATGTGACCATGGCTATGACCCTGGGCTTGGATGAAAAGCACTTATTTGAAGGTTTGACACTTCAGGCGTCAGGGGTTTCACCCCCATTACACTACATTCCCTCTGAACATCAAACCAACGAGCTCCTGGAGAGGATTTTTGGAGTATCATTACTCCAGTGCTTCAGAGCTTTGGACTTCAGAGGTTCTTACTACATCACACCTAAAAAATATTGAACCATCGAACCTCTAAACTTTTGGAGTCTCATCAATAACTATGCATCAGGGGGGTGACATGTGGAAAAACCATAGATATGATACGTGGCCCATTCTATGGGTGACACATGTCAAGTTCTAACTGACCCAAAAGGTCTGTGAAAACCCTGAAACAAGATGACACATGGCACGTATAAGGTAGGTCCATGTCACCCTAGGTGATGTAATCCTACCATGCCACTCCATCTTTCTGGGTCTTCGAGGCTTTGGAGGATTTCCTAGCATCACATTACAATTCCTCCAAACTTTGAATTGACAAACCCTTGAAGGGTTCAAGGATAAATATTCCAGGTTGTATGCTAAGATTTGTGGTCATTAGGAGCTCCAAGACTCCGGGCTTCAAGGAATTTCACAACACAACACAAAATTTTCCCCTGAAATTTGAAGTGGTTGATTCATCAAACTATCACTCTCCAAAGATTTAATACTTTGGCACTCCATAAATTTGGGCTTCGACACTTCTTATAAAAAAACACTGCAAATCTCATGAACTACCAAATATCTGAACAGATCTATGTCATTCTAGGTGATGTCATCATGCCACATCACTCTGGTGCTCAAGGTCATTGGGACTTTGGGATTTAGAGGATTTCTTTGTTGAACACCGCCCAACCCTTGAATTGTCACACGTCAAATTCCTGAATACTTGATAATCTTTGGACACATGTTCCCGATCATGAACGATCTAGATTTACTTCGAAGTTCAAGACTTCGTGAGATTTTCTTCCTAGCAGCTTAAGGGCTTGCTTCTCCCATAGTACCAAACCTCCAAACTACGGTGATATCTACAACTCACACTCGTTCGCGCGTAGATATGAAAGATGGGATCTGATATTCCCCATTGTTCCTCACCTCCTGATCTGTGCTTGATCCAACGATCTAGTTCTGTCCTTGGACAAATCCAACGGTCAAGTACCCCTCCTAGTGATACACATCATAGATTCACTCCAGGGCTTCGGAGCTTCGGGGATTTTACCTTCTTATCATCAAGGGCTTAAAAAAAATCCTAAGAAACAAATTCCAAAGGACTTGAGGGTTTAACCGTTGCGCTCCTTTCCTAGATCTGACGGTTGTGAAGGATTAAGACCCTTCCTGAACAAATCCTATAGCCATTGCAGTTTCCTAAACCGCTACACCTCCTAAGCTTTCAAACACAATTAAGGTGTGCTATCAACACCTTCTAGCATTCTACAACTTAAATTCTTTGTGAAAAAATTTCTTAAATCTCAATTTACATGGACCATCCAAGCTTAGTGTTGGAACTAGGCTCTGATACCAATCTGTAACATACCCATCCACCCAGAGGTCAGGCTATAGTACTTCAAGCCCGCTCTCGGACTTATTTCTCTTATAGATACCTTTCAAATTAATAAATATGCATAAAATAAAGGAACTAAATGACATGCACAACAATAACCAACAACCATGTATATTCTAAAGATTGAATTCAACGATAAATAAATACAGTACAGTGGAATAAATCATACATAGGTAAATAATACCATAACAAAGATCACTTATCTTTTATAAAAGAAGACACCAACTGGTTGCATACCAAGGACGTTCCACCCAACTATAGACACTATAGTTCCAAGTCTCAACAACAATGTCACTCCTGAGCCAAAGCTATGAATCCACAAGGATGGTTCTAGAGTGTTACTTGGCTTCCCAAACTAGTCAGCACTCAAGCTCTCATAGGCTTCCCAACACCCACAACAATCCAAGTACCCAAATCTCTTCTTCAGTACATGTGAACCTTTCATGCATCATTTCTATCTAAAGTTTGAGCAGGGTTTGAATTAGTCCAGAGAAGGGAATTGTGGTAAGTGTGCCCAACCTATGAGTGGATGGATATGTTACAGATTGGTATCAGACACAGTTCCAACACTAAGCCTGGATGGGCCATGTAAATTGATATTGAAGAAAAAGTTTCACAGAGAATTTAAGCTGCATAATGCCAAAAGGCATTGAGAGCACACCTTAACTATGTTTTAAATATCAGGAGGTGTAGCAGTTCGGGAAACCAAAATGGCCTTAGGATTTGTTCGGGAAGGGTCTGAATCCTTCAAAACCCTATGGGAAAAAAGAACACTGTTTAAACACTCAAGTACTTTGGACTTCGTTACTTTGGTAAATTTTTAAGTCCTTCATGATAAGAAGGTAAAACCCCTAAAGCTCTGAAGTCCTGAAGTGAATCTACATCGTAGATCACTGGGAGGGGTACTTGACCATTGGATTTGGCCAAGGACAGATTTGGGCCGTTGGATCAAGCACAGATCAGGAGGTGAGGAACAATGGGGAAGATCATATCCCAACCATTAGATATGTGTGTGAATTAGTGTGAGTTGTAAATATTACAACACTCCAGGAGAAGCAAGCCCTTAAGCTGCCAAGAAAAAAACATCTTGAAGTCTCGAACTTCAGAGTAAATCTGGAACATTCATGTCTGGGGAAACGTGTCTGCAGATTAACAAGTATTCAGGAATTCAGTGTTCGACAGTTCAGTTTTGTGTGGTGTTAAACAACGAAATCCTCTGAAGCACGAAGCCCCGAAGACCCATAGCATTGGAGTCACGCGGCATGATGACGTCACCTAAAATGACATAGATATATTCAAAAATTCGACAGTTTGGGATATTTGCAGTGTTTTGTTACAAGAAGTGCCAAAGCCTGAAGCTCTGAAGTGCCAAAGTATTAAATCTCCAAAGAGTGGTGGTTTGGGGAGTCAGCCACTTTGGCATTCAAGGGAAAAGGTTGTTTTGTGTTGCAAAATTCCCCAAATCCTGGAGTCTCGGAGCTCCCAATGGCCTCAGATCTCAGCAGAAAACCTGGATCGTTGATCCTCAAACCCTTCAGGGGTTCATCACTTTGAATTTCAGAGGAATTTTAATGTGATGCTAGGAAATCTTCCGAAGAACCGAATTCCCGGAAAGGTGGAGTCACATGGTAGGATGACGTCACCTGGGGTGATGTGGACCTACCTTATATGTGCCACATGTCATCTTGTTTTAGGGTTTTCATAGAACTTTTGGGTCAATTAGAACTTGACATGGTTCACCAGTAGAATGGGCCACGTATCATCTCCGTTGTTTCTCCACGTATCACCCCCTGGTGCATAGTTATTGATGAGACTCCATAAGTTTAGAGGTTTGGTAGGTCATAATTTTTCAGGTGTGATGTAGTAAGAACCTCTAAATTCTAAAGCTTCGTAGCACTAGAGTAATGATACTCCGAAGAGCCTCTCTGGGAGCTCCTCGGTTCAACGTTTGGAGGGAATGTCTTGTGATGAGGATGAAACCCTTGAAGCCTAAAGTTTCGAAGCTCTGGATAATCGCTTTTTGTCCAAGTGCAGGTTCATAGTCATGGTCACATGCGACTGAGAGATGAAGGAAAAATGGCTAATGGCTGTTTTTTTTGTTTTTTAAGAAGGAAAAGTGCTAAGAAAGGATTTGGCCTGTGGTTTCGAGTTGTGGTACTTGGGAAAGTGGTTTGAAGGAAGCGCCTATGCAGAATTGAATTCTGTATCATCCAAGGGATAACACAAAAGTGTTATATATATATATATATATATATATATATATATATATATNTCTTCATGAATTGAAAGGACCTGTAGCATTTGTTTGGAAAAAAAAAATTATCATATGCTTAACTCTGACAAAATGGTCACTTGCACATTTTGTAGAGTTAAGGGGTTTAAACATATCAGTTAAAAATGTGTATTCAAGAAATGTAAGAAGGAGAGGAATCTTCCAGCCATGATAAAGAGGCCCAAGGTCATAATATGAGAGTTGGTAATGTAGAGACAGAATCCAACAAACACAAGGGTCGATGGGAGAAAACAACATTGGTAGAAACTGTGAGAAGCCTGAAAATAGAAGTGCAGAGCTACAAGGAGGCTGACAAGAGAGAAAATTTAGATAAATGCCTGAGTGTTGCAGAGCTTAAATTAGTTGCAGAGACAAACAAAGAATGGCTCAAAGCAAGAGGAAGAAGGAAGATATCATGAAAGAAGAGATTATCATGGAAGAGTTGGTTATTCCAAGAGTGCTAGCAGATCTCGTAGACATCACTCACCTCCTTACTCAACAAGAATGTTGTATGCATCTGAACATTCCATAAGAAGTCCAAAGGTATCTCCTGTTAGGCACCAAAGAAGAAGGCATAAAGTGGACAGTTTGCAAGGAGAGTTGAGGAAGCTTAGGCCACCATCCTTCGATGGTGAAAGTTAAAGGTAAGATGATGTTGAAGCATGGTTTCTTGGTCTCGGGAGATATTTCCAATTTCATAACTATTCATCAAACCTAGAAGCCAGAATTTTCATCTACCATTTGCATGGGAAAGCCGCAATGTGGTGGGACCAGTTGAAGAGTGTTGAACATATTAATGAGAAAAATATCACTTAGAAGCAATTCAAAAATTATTTCCAGAAGGAGTACCTATCATAGCATTTCTATGACAAGAAAATGTAGGAGTTGTTTGAACTCGGGTTGGGAAGCATGACTATGGAAGAATATCAAAAGAATTTCTTACGTTTGTTAAAGTATGGTGGGTTCATAAATGATGAGAATGTGAAAATAAAGAGGTTTTTGAGTGGACTTCCATCATTTTATAGAGAAAATATTTGGTATGATGAGCCCAAGACCTTGACTAAGACCATCAGGAAGGATAAATACATGTATGAACAAGGCTAGGGCAGAGAATCCATGCAGAAGTCTTGGAAGGATAAGAAGAAGGAGAATTTTGATCAGAGGAAGAAGGGATTCAAACCTCCTTTTAATAGAAATGAGCCTAATAAAAATCATCAAGATCAGTATGCCAAGGATGAATCCAATAAAGAAGACTCCTTGGGAAAAAGGGGAATACCACCAATCCAATGTTGGGGATGCAAGGAAAATCACATGTACAAGGATTTCCCACACAGAAAGGAAAGAATGAAGATCGTGCATAACATCCAAGAGGCTACAACATTCGAAGACATGGGAAGAATTTATGAAGCCTTAGATGATCAACAAGAAGAATACCAATCCAATATGATCAAGGTGTAAGGTAAGATCATAAATCAACATGTTGCTATTTTAATTGATTCAGGAGCAAGTCATTGTTACATTGATACTAAAATAGTGGATAGATTACATTTGGAGAAAATTAAGCTTGAGAAATCAAGTTTGGTCTAGCTAGACATTGGGACCAAAAGGAGAATCCATGATATGGTCATAGTTTGTTCCATAAGTCTTAATGGTGTGAATACTAGTGTTGATATAAATATCATACCATTGGGGTTTTATGATATTCTAATTGGAATGGATTGGTTAGACAAGCATCATGTTGTCCTAGATTGTCATAGAAAGACATTTACATGTCTTGATAGAGATCGAAAACAGAGCAGTGTGAAGGGAGTTGCAAGACCCATCTCTATAAGAAATATTTTGGCTTTACAGTTGAAGAGATGTTTCAGAAAAGGATGTTAATTGTATGCAGCCCATGTGGAGGATGCAGAAAATACAAAGGGGCCCAACCTTGAATATTTCTCAGTACTACAATAATTTAAAGATGTATTCCAATAAATACCAGGGTTTCCACCAAAAAGGGAAATAAATATCTATATTGATTTAGTGTCAGGAGTTGCCCCAGTATCAAAAACACCTTACCGAATGAGTACACAAAACTTAAAGGAATTAAAAATGCAGTTGGACGAATTGTCGAATAAAGGGTACATACACCCAAGTGTTTCACCTTGGGGAACAACAATACTTTTTGTCAAAAAGAAAGATGGGACCTTGAGGCTATGTATTGACTTTCGACAGTTGAATAAGTCCACTGTGAAGAACAAGTATCCTCTACCTGGAATTGATGATCTATTTGATCAGCTAAGAGGAGCAAAGATATTTTCAAAGATAAACTTGAGGTCGGGATACCATCGGGTAAGAATCAAAGAAGAAGACATCCATAAGATAGACTTTAAAACCAGGTATGGGCATTATCAATTTGTAGTGGTGCCATTTGGGCTGGCCAATGCAACAATTTTCTTTATGTTCTTAATGAATGTCATATTCAGAAATTATTTGGATAAGTTTGTCATAGTATTCTTGGATGACATACTTGTCTATTCCAATTCTGAAGAGGAGCATGAACATCACCTAAGACTAGTATTGCAAGTGCTAAGAGAACATTAGTTGTATTCCAAGATGAGTAAGTTTTACTTTTACCAAGAACAGATCCATTAATTGGGACACATTATTTCAGAACAAGGCATTGCAGTGGATCCAAAGAATATTGAATCCATTAGAGGATGCCCAACACCCAATAATGTTTTAGAAGTCAGATCTTTTATGGGGTCAGTTGGTTACTACAAAAGATTCATAGTAGGGTTCTATAAGATTTCTAATTCCATCACTTCTTTGCAAAAGAAGGGAATTAAATTTGAATGGGCATCTGAATGTGAAGAGAATTTTAATATATTGAAGGAATTACTTAGTAGTGCACCTGTGTTAAATATTGTTGACCGAAATGAAATTTTTCTGGTATGCACATATACATGTAAGGAAGGGCTTGGTGGATTCATCACTCAAAATGGACATGTCATTGTTTATGAGTCCAAAAAGCTTAAGGAATATGAGAGGAACTATGCCACGCATGAGTTGGAGCTTTCTTCCATTGTTCACACATTGAAGATGTGGAGGCATTATCTCATGGGGAAGAGATTTGAATTGAGAATAGACCACAGTGGTCTGAAGTATCTTTTTGAACAGCCAACTTTGAATGCCATGCAAACAATATGGTTGGAATTTTTAAGTGAATACGACTTTGATATCAAGCATATCAAAGGAAAATAAAATAAATTTTTTGATGCACTTAGTACAAGAATACATCTCATGCATGCTACAGTTGTTAGTATGCATCAGTTAAACTTGAAGAGCATAATTTTAGATGTTGTTGTTATAAATCAGCATTACCTACAGGTAAAGGAAATATTGCAGCAAGAGGATGTACAATAGAAAATGAAAGAGTATGAGATGAAGGAAGATGGATTATTTATGCATAAAAATAGAATTTATGTTCCTAGTTTCAAAGAACTTAGGAATCTGGTACTAAAAGAAATGCACAATTTTCCATATGTTGGACATATTGGTTACCAGAAAACAATTACAGCAATAAGAAGCTATTTCTTTTGGTCAGGAATGAAAAATGATGTTATTGATTATATCACAAGATGTATGGAATGTCATAAAGTGAAGTCTAAGCATAGGCACCCAACGAGTTTGCTACAACCATTACCAATTCCAGAGAAGAAATGGGAAGTGATAACCATTGACTTTATAACTAAATTTCCCAAGACAACATGATTCAATCATGGTAGTGGTTGATAAATTGACAAAGGCTTCTCATTTTGTTCTTGTGAAAATATCTCATACAACAACTAATATTATAGAAATTTACATGAGGGAGATTGCTAAGTTGCATGGGATACCTAGGAAAAAAATTTCGGGCAGAGACACAAAGTTTACTTCAAATTTCTGGAAGGGATTATTTAAAAGATTTGGTGCAAATATGAATTTTAGAACAACTTACCATCCATAGTCAGATGGGTAGGCAGAAAGAGTCAACGAAGTAATTGATGACATATTGAGAATGTATGTGATGGATAAGAAATCTAAGTGGGAATATTACTTTTACTTGGTTGAGATTTCCTATAATTGTGGGTATCAAGATTCATTGAAAATGAGCCCATTTGAAGATTTGTATGGTAGGAAATGAAATACTCCAGTGAGTTGGGAAAACCCAAGAGACAAAGTGGTCTTTGGGCCAGAGTTTCTCAAGGAAATGGAAGACCAGATGGTTAAGATTAAGAAGAATTCAAAGGCTGCTTAGGATAGACAAAATGTTTATGCAGATAAGAATAGGACATCAAGAGAATTTAAAGTGGGGGATCATGTTCTTTTGAAATTAAAGCCCAAGAAGAGATATTTGAAGTTGGGTAATTGTAAAAAGCTGGCAGCTAGATTTACACATTATTTTGGTCACCCTAGTGATCAACTGACAACATGTGCTTAACTCATTTTCATGTTCCCTGGAAATATTAAAAAAGACTTTGTCCATGAGAAAAGTGGTTTTATTTTCCTCTTTCAAAAACTATAACAAGGAAGGTCATCGCACCCTATTTTATGCATGGGGTGCGATGATTCTTGATCATCACACTCTACACTAAAAATGGACTGCGACGTCATCATAGGCTTCCTATGCATAGGGTGCAACGATGATTAAGGAAAGGAAAAGTCAAAATTCATGAATGTTCTAGAATGGAATCTTCTAGAATATGAGATGGCCTTTGATCTGTTTGGATCTTACTCACTTCTCTAATTTAGTGGGATCATCCTAATCCCTTCATCCATGTCTCTTTCACCCTATATAAAGAGGGATCTCTTATGGAAAATGCTAAGGTTTGCAAGGGCTTGCATATGCATGAAGAGTTCTACAATAGATTATACTTGAGAGCTTTGCTTTAGTTCTCTAAGTAAGATTGTGGATCTTCTTCATCAAAGGCATTGGAGCAAAGGTGTGTATGTTGGAGAAAAGAGCCATTGAAATGGACCTTGCAACATCAAGGCATGGTTTGTATTCTCCACTTTCCATTTAATATAATGCAGCAATACATTTCTTCCCTATAAAGGTGTCTTAACTTTTATTGTACAACTCCTTGATCTTATACATAGAATTATTTGGAATATATATATCTTTTTTCTCTCTCTCTTTGTTGGTTTGTGCTTCTTAAAATAGGTTGACCATCCCGCAAACTCAAAGAAGGAGCTACAAGTACAACACTAGAGAGGATCAAGCGTCGTTTAAAAGGTATGTCACTTGTACCTCTCTAAACTAGTTTATATGACAATGAAATATAAGGTGAAGTTTGTATTCTGTATTGTTTTGTTCTAGCTTCTTGTGGAAGTTAGGGAGATCATTTTGTGTCCGCACTTACCGATTAGTTCGATAACAAAATTGGCGACCATACTAGGGAAACGACCATTTTTGGTTTTTTTTCCTCTTATTTTCTTTTAGCTTGCCTTCTTTTGGTTAATCTCGTTCTCTGAGTCTGTGGGTGATCCATCTCGACTCCCTGGGTTTGAAGGTTCATTGAGAAATTTCGTCTTTCTTCCCTTCTTTTTTTTTCCAGAGATCATCGCACTATATCTTATTCTAATCATGCGACAATCCTCTGTCATCGCACTCTACTAGTGCAAACCAGTGCGACGATGTCACACTGTACCTTATTGATAGCCTGTGATGATCCTAGATCGTCGCATTGTACTCCTCTGCAACCTCCGACGATTCCTGTAGGAATTGTTGGGTGATAGCCATTTTTTTTTCTCTACCCATTTTTGTTTTTACTACCTGGGATGAACTTTTGAAACTAGTGAATGATTGATTTACAACTTTTAAGCCTACATTTGATTGATTTTTGGAAATTGAAAGTCTTCTTTACAAGCTTTGCAAATTTTTCTTTTGATTTCTTGTCACAAGGGTATAACATCAAGGTTTTGGTCCTGAGTGCTTGTTTGATAAGGGGCCCTTGATTGCTTTTGAGTTTTTCATTGTTTTTACTTTTTGGATTGTTAATTGATTAATAGACAAGTTTTTTTTTTCATTTGACAAAAGGTTTTCTTATCATTTCATTTTTGTTTACATTGTGGGTTTGATTTTGGAATAGTGTTGAGAATGTGCTAGTTTTCTTGGACCATGCTTTATTTTCTTCATTATATCTCTGATCTGATTTGAGAAAGAAAGAACTGAGGTTATTCTTCTTTTTAGTAGTCTTTGCAAGAAAATTGTTGCATTCAAATCTTTGTAAAAAGAGAAAAATTGGAAAATTTCATAGTTTTTTTATTTTTGGAATCTTTTTCATCCAAAATTGAGAAATTGTGTTTCGTAGCTTTTGTATTCTGAAAAGAGAAACCTTCTTCCTATTGTAATTAGAGTTCATAGAATTTAACAATTTCATATAATCTCTTCTTGCATTTTATTGGGTCAAGGTCAAATACATCATCAGTTTCATTTCTGTTTCCCTTTTGAGTAAGCAACAACCTTTAAAATACAGCGTAATTTTAAAATCTATTAGCAACTTTTATCTTCTAGAAATTTTCTACACCAACATTATCTAGGATAGCGCTTTGGAATGGGTTGTAAGGAACACTCTCCAAAGCATCAAAACACACAATAGTATCTTGTGATAAGGAGATTTCAAATCCACTTGCTACATTTTGTCCTGAGAAACCCTTCTAACACAAGGGTCAATCACGAGGTCACATTAGGTCTGACAGAGTTACTCACCCTGCTTTGTTGGTCTTAGTGTAGGGATTGTGTGTATTATTGGGGGTCACTTGAGAAGAAAATCATGTGGGGACCTTCTCGAGATGATTTCGAGATTAGATACCATGACTTTGTGCATGGATCAGGCGGTCGACTGTTTCCCCAGGTATCATTGTCGTAATTGGTAACCTTAGTGGTCTATCTCTTTAGATTCTTCACGGTACCTGGAATCGACATTGGTCAAACTCACTTGGGCTCCTTGGAGGGTATACCCATGATTATGTGTGGGATCTTGCACTAGGGTGTAAGTTTGTTAAGCAGGTCGTCAACATAACTTTTTCACCTGCTTTATCCTAGCCCCTTCTTGTCTTGATTTCACAATGTTGGATTCCATCACCAGCTAGTGACTTCGAAATAAGAAGGTTTGTTTCCCCGTTTGATATCTAGATTTTATTAGTGAGTGTTGCTTGTTTCTCTAGTTGGACATATATTTATTTCATTCTTTCTTTGGTGTGGCCAACATCGACCCTCGTCATTCATGTAGGATGTGAGGGTTACCTCCAGAAGATTCATAAGAATACACTCCTTTGATTCCTAACTCACCAAAGGGATCTTTTGAAGGAGTAGTCAATAACGACGTAGCCTCTGAGATTGGAAGTTTTACTCCATTAAAGGAATCAATACTTCTCATAAATCCATTATTGAGTTTTTTATGAGATCCACTATTGCTCTGGCTAAATTCATTGGTAGACGTTGTTGCTGAATATTATACTAGAATACCTACTAGACCTCACGTAGATTCTGGTGTAGATGAACTGCTTTTTCATAGTGAGTTGTTTTGAAATATGGTTCATACTGCTGGAATTTTTAACCCTATCTCTATCTGTTTCTATTCTCTTTGGAGGACCTCTTCAGGACACGATATTTTTGAAAAACTAGGAATGAGTCCTAATATACCTATGGCATCACATATGCCTATGAATTCCACTACTTATACAGTACCTTTAGATCATTTTATTAGTGCAAACAATAATGTTGTCACAGTTTTAGACCAATTGTTGGTTGGTTCTCACACAATTCTTCCTCACCAGCTCACTAACTCTACCATGGTCCCACAAGCTACGCATGTTTCTACTAGAAGTGCGGTAATCACTCAAGCTCTTATTGGAACACCACTTCTGCTTATATTAAATCCATGACTTCCTCCTGGATATAATTCTTTGAATACTTCCATTGTTAATCCTGCCTAGAATCCATCCAGAGGGTCTAATATTTTTGTTCCTCCTAGGTACAATGTTGCTGGTAGTTTTGTTCCTACACCTACCCAGGTTCTCTCCGGGGGGGCTAGAATTCCTCCTCCACCTTCTCCTAGAGGATATAATCATCCTAGCCCAAGTAGCTCCAATCAAATTGGAGGAATAAGTCATTCTGTCACTTCTAGTTTTCAAATTCTTGTTGGAGGACAACCTCAAGTTGGGGGTCATAACCTAGTGCATGGGAAGTATATCCCTAGATTACAGTCTCAACCTTGGAATTTTCCTTTCCAAGGAAATCAACAACCGCCTAGGGAGAAACCTCCTCAAGTTAATTCTTTCGTACCCCCTAATCTTGGGCAACCATATCTAGGTTCTATGAATCCTACCTGAGGTCAAGGTTTTTAGTCTGACGCTCCTTTCCAAGGGAGCTCACCTAATAAACCAATTCATTTTGGTTATTCGACTCAAAATCCTCCACCACTGAATTTGTCAGGACTCTCTAACTATCTACATACTTCTTATGGTCCTACTGGTATACCTATGGGACTACCTCCTCAAAACTACCAGTTTCCTCAAGAGAACAAACAGTTGTCATTTCTTGCTACTTTGGATTTACCGGATTTATCTAGGATTTTGAATGATCCTATTTTGCATTCTCCTTATTGGCCCGTTATACCTGCCAAATTGCCATTGGACATTCCTAAGTTTGACGGTCGATCAGGAGAAGACCCAAATAATCACGTCATGACTTTCCATCTTTGGTGTTCATCCAACTCCTTGATTGATGGCTCTATAAGATTACCTCTTTTCCAATGAACTTTTATGGTTTCATAATACAAATGGTATATTGAATTACCACGAGGATTATTCAATGACTTCAATACCTTAGATATGGTTTTCTTAACGCATTACCAATTTCCAATATGATATGAGACAGGAACCGAACTTTTGAGTTCATTTAAACAATCCTCTTCTACTCACATTTTCGATCATATTCATGAGTGGAGGAGGAGAAGACACTTAATCAAAGTTCTCCTTCCTGATCAACTTTTGGCCGAGTGGTTTACCAATTCACTCATTGGTCATATAGCCCATGATGTTTCCATGGATGGTTTCATCACTGAAGATCAGGCGATTAGTCATGCTCAATATTTTGATATCATTTATTCACAAAAGGGCACACTATAAGACTTGATTTTTGAAGCTCCTTGTTCATCTACGAATCCAACCCCAACACCTCCAGTAGCTTCTCATGTTGTTGATGGCGTGATTGGAAATTTTCATGCTAAGACTCCGTCTAAACAAGCCAGTCAATCTAATCCTGAGTCTACTACTCCTAATGTACAAAATACTCCTTCTCTGAATCCTTATCCTGGTAAAATATATGAAGTTAATTCAGTTCAATATACACCTACTGGTAAAAATAAAAATAAAAAGAAAGGGAGGGGTAAGAATAAAGAGGACAAAAATAATAATCAACAATATGAGAAAACCAAGACCCATCCTGTTGATGACAAAGATAAGTGAAAGCCTCGTTATCATTTCCTTATCTGTGGTGAGGATCATTATACGAAATATTGTCTATGACGTGCTGAGGTTACTAAGTTCCTGCAAGGGACCGGAACACCTCCTACTCTTGTTGTTTTGTCACAACCATTTCCTTCTCAGCAATAGTCCCAATTGATCATTCATGACAAACCTTCTACCTCTACCACGTCTTATGTACTTATGTGTATTGGTGACTCCAATAAGAACGAATTTGTAGTCGCTACTCGAGCCAAAGATTGTTCTCCTTCGACAGAGAAATTTGATGATTCACCACCTCCATTGGTTCAACCTCCTCCACCAACTTCACCTCCAAATGGTCATCTTTATCTCGAACGATCGAGCCTAGATACAGTTCTTCGTCCTCATCCCAAGGGCATTGTTCTAAAGTAGTCATTTAATCCTCATGCACATGCTGCCCAAAACTACAGTATTGTAGAAGACCTTGCGCAGGAACCCTCTGCGATGTCAGCTCTCAAAGTCCTTCGAAGTTGTCTAAAACAACGGAAGGCATTGTTAAAGGCTATTGGTGGAATTGATCCTAACAATACAAAATTGATAATATTTGATCTTGGAATATCGTATTCCAAGGCGTCCTCCTCAATTAGCGTTTCAAATACAAGTTGTTGTGCAAAATAATAATATTTTTCAAACCGTTATTAACGAAGGAGCCTTGATTTGCATCATGTCTGCTACCTGTTGGAAAGCCATTGGCTCTCCTACCCTTACTGAGTCACACAATACTCTCAAGGATTTTAATTAGGGTTTAAACCTTATGGTGTTCTTCCTTTGTTGTCTATTACATTAGAAGGTCAAGCGGTTAATGTTGAGGTTGAGGTCTTTGATGCACCTCTCGATTACAACCTTCTACTTGGACGTAGTTGGATTGATTCCATGTGAGCAGTTGTTTCTACTCTTTTATCATGTGTTATGTTTCCCGCACCAAGGAAAAGTCATTATTGTTGATCAACTGGCCTTCTTTAATTCTGATTCACGTACTAGAAACGTACCTTTCAGTGTGAAAACACCTCTCGGTTATGAGAATGTTGGTGTGGGTCTTTTAAAAGATTCATTGTTAATGGGTACATTTCCTATTTGACCACCCGATATTGCTCCTCCTTTTTTCACTTCGATTAACATGATATCGACCTCTATTGGTGAAACCCCCGAGTCTTATGACCGGTGGATAGTACCTAGCTTCAACGACTGTCTTCGTTATGGCAATCGAATGCCTTTGAGTCTGGTAGAATTGGCTTATCAAGCTATTCAATCGAAAACTCCTTCTCCTCATTCTCTTAGTGATACGTCTCCTGATCCATTTCACATGATATTTCCCACTAATGAGATGATCATGACAGTTATGTCTATGGAAGATACCCTATGGGATGATGGGCATCATCATTATATTCTCTTCCTAGAACCCGATACCATAGAGAGTTATCAACAGATTTCGACTCCATCTACTGTTATTATTATTTCCTCTATTCCTAAACCAACACATGATGTTTTGTATGAAGGGAACTTGGGAAATATTTCACCTACCATCCCTCTTGATATTCTGATTAAACCCGGAATCGTGGAAAATGTTCATGTCGGTGCCTCGTGTTCTGCTAATGAGGTATGTACTTACAAAACTCTTTTCCAAGAATTTCATGATTTTTTTTCCTGGAGTTATGAAGAAATGCCTGGCATTGATCCAGATATTGTTGTACATGAAATTAAGACTTACCCAGATGCTAAACCCATTCGACAAATTCTTCGCTCAGTACACCCATGCAAAGTTGTTTCTATTAAGCTCGAAGTTAAAAAAATTCTTAAAGCCGGTTTTTTTTATCCAGTGGCTTTGAATGATTGGGTGTCCAATCTTATTCTAGTTACGAAGAAACAAGGAATGATCGGTCTTTGTGTAGATTATAGGGATATCAACAAAGCTTGTCCCAAACACAAATTTCCAACCCCTTTCGTTGACCATATTGTTGATGACTGTGTCGAGTGTGAAATCTTCTCCTTGATGGACGATTTCTTCGTCTATAATCAAATCAATATTTTACCTGTGGATCAACATAAGACTGCTTTTATTTACCCTTGGGGAACCTTCACATACCGAAAACTACCTTTTGGTCTAAAAAATGTTGGTGTAACTTTTCAACGCACTCTATCTTATGATTTTCATGACATTAGGCACATTGTACAACCTTACCTAAATGATCTACCAATGTGTTTTATCCTTCATCAAGATCACCCGGTACATCTAGAGGCCATTTTCCTACGTTGTCACTATTATCGTATACGATTGAATCCACATAAATATGTTTTTTTTGTTGAGTCTAGATGAATTCTTGGTTTTATTGGGTCTATATATGGGATTAGAGTAGACCCGCTGAAGGTTGAGGCTATCCTCAATTTACCTCCTCCTTCCACACTACGCCAACTCCAAAGTTTGCAAGGGAAGGAATTTTTTTTTACGTCAATTCATTCCAAACTATGTTGAATTAATGAAAGGATTTACTTGACTTCTTAAAAAGGGTTATGATTTTGTATGGGAAGACACTGCCAACAAAGCCTTTGAAGTTTTGAAACTCGCCTTGACCTGAACACCACTTTTATTTGCACCCGATTGTAGTCGAGATTATTTTATGTACTTAGCTGCTTTGGACTCTACCATTGATATGGTTCTAGTCCAAGAGGATGATTTTCATGATGAACATGTTATATACTATTTGAGTCGGAGTCTCACAACCATTGAAACCAAATATTTACTTGTGGAGAAACTGGCCTTGGCAACTGTTCAAGTTGTTCAACGTTTTCGTCACTACATCTTATTAGGTAAAACCACCATCATTTCTGATTGCAACCCCATGCAACACATCCTTACTCAACAATTGTTGGGGGGGAAATACTCTAAATGGATAGTTATTCTCTAAGAGTTTGATTTGGAATTTGAGCACGCCAAGTCAAAGAAGTATTTGGTTTTTGTTGAGTTGATATGTGACCTTCCCTCTACTGAAACAAAAACTGTGGCAGAAGATTCCTTTCCTGATGAATCTCTCTTTCTGATCAGTTTTGATGACATATGGTATGGAGACCTTATCATTTATCTCCAAACCCAAAAAATTTGGCCTGATCTTTCTAGTACAGATCGTCGCCGTATCCGGTATCAAGCCCGTCAATAAATTATCCTTGGGGATACTTTATACCATCGTGGTATTGATTCCATATTTTAACGATGTCTCACCTATAATGAAGCTGAGAAAGCTTTGAATGACTGTCGTTTTGGAGCATGTGGTGGTCATATGTCTGGGTATGCCACTTCCCAAAATATCTTATGAGATGGTTATTTCTAGCCTTCGTTGTTTAAGGATTACATTACTACCATCCAAAAATGCCACGCTTGTCAAACCTACAACAATAAGATATGATCTCATCCTGCTCCTCTACACCCTGTAGTTTCTATTTTTCCATTCGTTAAATGGGCCATTGACTTCATGACATGTAACCCTCACTTGGTTGAGGGGCATGGATACATCATCGTAGCCGTGGATTATTTCACTAAGTGGGTGGAGGCGATACCTACATTTGATAATATTGGGAAAACTGCAGCGTTATTCATATTCAATCATATCGTTACTATATTTGGTGTCCCTCAAGCCATCATCACTGACCATGGTAGTCATTTTTTCAATTTCATGACATATGAACTTACTGAGAAGTTGGGTCTTCGACATGAAAACTCAACCCCTTATTATCCGCAGGCCAATGGCCAGGTTGAAGCAATCAACAAATTTCTCATTATTATGCTTCAACGGATGGTAGGAATTCACAATTCAAGTTGCCACGCGATGTTTTTCTCGGCATTATGGGCCTCTTGTATATTCGTTAAGTTTTCCACAAGGTTCACACCTTTCCAATTAGTATATGCTATTGAATCAATTTTGTCAATTGAATGTGAAATCCCATCCTGGAAACTAGTTGTCAAACTTCTCCCTAACACCTCAGCTGAAGAGGAACGTCTCTTGTATTTGATGAAATTAGACAAGACTCGTTGTGATGTTTCCTTAGTCATTGAAACTCTAAAAAAGTGTGTCAAATCTCAATATGAAAAGCATGTCAAACCATGTGTATTTTCTTAGGGTGATTTGGTTCTCCTTTACGAATAGGATCGTGACTTATTAGCGGCCGGTAAATTCAATCCCATGTGGTGGGGCCCTTATATTATGAAATGAGTGTTGGAGAAAGGGGCTTATGAGATGGTAGATTATGATGGAACTCCTTTGAGTGAACCCATAAATGGTATTTACTTGAATAAATATTATGCTTAAACCATTTTTTCCATAAGTGTTGTGTATTTTTAGTGTATCATACTCATGTGTTCTTTTTCATTTTTGGTCCTGCCTTTAAGCTGCTTACCTTTCATTGTGCTTGGTTTCTAGATGTTGGTGTCTTTTCTACCCTATATCAGCTTTGTTGATGGTTCTAGTCGCAATACTCAAAACTTATCATCTGTTGCATGGGAAATTTAGGCACCTACGGATGAATTTATCAGTCTACATGGTGTTTGTATTGGTCATGAAACTAATAATATCATGGATTATAGTGTAGTTATCGAGTTTCTAATTGACGTTGTTTCACTTGGAATCTGTCATCTTATTGTACGACTTGCTTCACAATTAGTATTACTTCAATTGAGTAACATGTATTCCATCTGAATTCCTACTTTGTTACAGTTATATTTACAAATTCGCCTCTTAGAAAGAAATTTTGATTACATTGAGTATCAACATATTCCTAGATATATAAATACATTGACAGTTGCATTGGCTAATTATGTGTTAGATAGACATTTGAGACATTTATAAACCCAATCACACTTTTTACAAAAAACAAGTAAGTCGGTAGGAACTTTATATTTATAGCGACAAAAGTTACAAAAAGTGCTTGTCCAAAAACCAAAATATCAAAAAGTGAAGCTCATGGATTCATGTACAAAAATAATCAAGGATGTTGCTCACTATAACAAACAACTTCCCGTGCCACTTTACGGAGCAATTGACCAATAGATGTAGATACGCCAATTGTGTGGCGTTGATAGTACCTAGGAAGTTCATCCACTGTGGCATCAGGGACATTCATGGTTAGTCCCTCTAGGTTCTGTTCAATCACCTCGAGATCTGTGGTGGCCACCCCTGCTACAACACCTCTCTGTCCTCGCCTCTGGATGGGAAATGATCACAGAGGATGATCAGGCCCCATTTCTGCATTATTGAGAGCACTTGATTATTCTTGGATAGATGACACAAAAAACATTTTCTATAATTAAAATATCAAAAAAATTATATAAACAAAAATTTTCTTCTTACCTATGTCCCCCCACTGAGATCCCTCAAGAAGAGCTAATTCAGGATCCCCATGGAAATTAGTCTTGGTGTATGCATAATCCTCCACTATGATTAGCTAATTCCTCAGCCATTGGAAGAAAACACGATCATACTTGAGGATAGGAACGCCACCATGACAAGTCATTAGGTCTACCCACCTCTTCATCCATGGATATTGTGGAGTGGGTATGCCCCACTCCACCTGTAGACGTAGGATAGGAACTCTATCCAAGAATATGGACACCAAAATGGACCCATAACCAAATTGTTTCAACTGGCCATTTCGACACTTTGTGAGTTGTTTTTTCATGCTTTTTAGGACACCCTCACACCAGTTGAATACCCTGGGTTCCATGCACTCTATCGCGTATTGAAAATGGATTTTCAAATCCATATGGGGATATGCACTCCCTTCCATGAAGGTAATGGTATAAAGTATGGTCTGCAATGGTAAATCCCAAACATCTCTGATGGATACCTTGCCACTGTGTTTTTTCGTACCTGGCACACAATGGTGGGAAACATAGTAATCCATAGGTTCTCCCCCACCCTTGTTGCTTCTGAGTGTTACTCATGAACCACGGCAAGACAACCCTATCAGAAAGTAGATATCCTCAATATCCAATGTGAGTGTATGAACACCCATGCAAAAGGCATGTTCGTTCACATCCCACATGTGAACCAAATACTCTAGCAACCTCACTTGGGATCTCATGCCCTGAATCTTGAAAAACTTGAGTAACCCACATTGCCTTAGTGTCATAACTATGTCCGGGTCATTGCTGGCAAAAAATATTCTTCCTCATTCTCTCGTTCATGCCACTTGAGCATTTTGACTAAGGAAATCCTGCCAAGGAACATTAAAAGAAGATTAGAAACATAAAAAATTCATTCCTGGAAGTTTTTCTAGTTAGATTTATCTTTTCAAAAATTTGATTGCGGTTGTCACAGGGTTGCGCTTGTACACAGAGCGACATTGTCGTACCCTATCTATTGGCCCCCCTGTGATGATGTTTGTTCATCTCAATTCACGATACTATGGACCTGCAATGATCTCAACGTGCAAGTAGCCCCAAAAATCAGCCTAAAATCCAAATTTAACCTATGAAAACAAAATTTGAAACCATGAAAAGATAAAGAAGAAGAAGATTAACTTTTTTACGGAGACGATTCACAAAATGATCCACCAAGCACTCTGAAATCAACAATTGAAATTTGGGGAGGAAAAAGGGCTTTGGGGCACTATTTGGGTAAATTTGCAAATAAATGGTAAAAAGGGTGTTTTGGCCTATTTTATTGTTTTTTACCATATTTTATTGCAAAATTAAATTATTTTTTATATTTTATCTATGCCCTAAAGTCTAACCAGCTTTGTGAAGTATTGACGATTGCATATTAAAAAGTATAGGGACGAGACCTTTGAACAAGGGTCCACTTTTTTTATTGTTTTTGGCATATTTTTCTTATGTACAGATGTTTTTAGGGTTTTTTAGAAAAAACTCCAAGCACAGTCTTAATTCTTTCTCACGCTCGTGAAACCATGAGAATGTAATCGATTAATATTTTGTAATTTTTTTGAACTCGCATTGGTAATACGAAAAACGAAACCTATGGAATATCCTTTAATCTCTTTTCAATCTCCCTAAACATGAAAAAATAGCCAAGCGACCTTGTTCTTTTCATGCTTGTAAAAGTATTTGAAGAAAACGTCTGATGAGCAGTATATTATCTTTTTTTTAGTCTCTTCAAACTAACTTACGAAAAAGGACCTTATGGAGTTCTCTTTAAGTGTTTTACAGACTCTAAAAATGAAAAACTCTTAGTTTTCTTTCTTTGGACTCATTAAACAAACATCGAAAGACCCATATGGGATCAAACCAATCCTTCTTAGGTTTCATTGAACATACTCTGAGGGACTCATCCAAAGGATGAGATTACATTTACAGGCATATGTTATCCTCCTCAAGCTTGCGTAAAAATAAAGATGTACTCACCATAAATGGTGGGAGGAAATTGGGAAAGAAATGTGTATTTGTATTTGTGTTAGTGGTAGTACTAGTCGCTCTTGAACATGACACCCCCTTCATCATTGTACCCAGGTTGGGAAATTCATTTGTCTCTCGCTTGACCATCTACAAGTTCATATGTTGGGTCCTCCTTGAGTCAATGCTACCAAGACAACTGTTGTATCGTTCATATGTTCAAGAGAAGTCCAACCTAAACAAGACTTCTATCGAGTCGTCCATCTGTAGTTATAAAGTTTCTACCATGTCAGCCTTCCCTGAGTCAGTTATGAACCACTTCATACTCTGATCTACTTCAAATATGTTACATAATTTTGTTATTGATGGGGGATAATTAAAGGCCTTCCTATGATGAGTCTTTTCCTGTCGACTTCAAATCATTATCCAGGAACAAGATTTAGAAATAATTAAGTACCTTAGGGCTTGCATGCCTCAATGGAAGGTTTCTTAGCTTTCAACAGTGGGTTCACATCATTGACCCATGATTGGAAGATTCCATTGAGTGTTCAACTTCAACTCATTTATTCACATTCATTGGATTTTACTAGAGTACCTTGGGACTCATTGACATCAATGGTGATTTCTCTCGCACTTGTTAATGGTTTTCATTAATGACCGATAATCAAGTGGTTTCTACCATGTTCAACTTTGACACCTGTAATCACATGGCTAGATTCATACTTAAAGACAATGTAAATGAAGACCTTGGATCTCATCATCTTGGTCTAGGTTGCGATGGAGTATTCATAAGTTTGTATTGAGACATAGATCCATCGTGTATGTATCGTGGCTATGTTCGAATTTGAATTATTTTAGAGCATAGATCCACAGTGTATTTTTGGTGGCTATGTTGAATCATGATAACATGGATCCATAGTGTATATTTAGTGGCCATGACTCACTTGACACTTATGATTAGAGTCACTTGTAATCTGATCATGAGAATGTCCACCTCAGAAGATGGTATGTTATTACGCAGATGCTTGATTATTTACAAGTTCTTGATCGATGCGCTCCTTGTTTTCGACACACACATTATACAAAGTATTTTAGTTGTTACAAGTTCTAGTTTCATACTTTGGGGTTCATTCTGTTACACATTATTTTTTTCACCCCAGTGATCAACTGAAAACATGTGCTTAACTCATTTTCATGTTCCCTGAAAATATTAAAAAAGACTTTCTCCATGAGAAAAGTGGTTTGCTTTTCCTCTTTCAAAAACTATAACAAGGAAGGTCATCGCACCCTGTTGTATGCATGGGGTGCGAAGATGCCTGATCATCCCACTGTGCACTAAAGTTGGAATGCGATGTCGTCGCAAGCTGCCTATGCATAGGGTGCGACGATGCTTAAGCAAAGGAAAAGTCAAAATTCACGAATGTTCTAGAAGGGAATCTTCTAGAAGATGAGGTGGCCTCCGATCAGTTTAGATCTTGCTCGCTTCTTTGATTTAGTGTGATCATTCTAATCCCCTCATACATCTCTCTTTCACCCTATATAAAGAGGTATCTCTTATGGAAAAGGCTAAGCTTTGCAAGGGCTTGCATATGCATGAAGAGTTCTACTACAAATTATACTTGAGAGCTTTGCTTTAGTTCTCTAAGTCAGATTGTGGATCTTCTTCATAACAGGCATTGGAGCAGAGGTGTGTGTGTTGGAGAAAAGATCCATTGAAAGGGACCTTGCAACATCAAGGCATGGGTTGTATTCTCCACTTTCCATTTAATATAATGCAGCAATACATTTCTTCCCTATAAAGGTGTCTTAACTTTTATTGTATAACTCTTTGATCTTATACATAGAATTCATTAGAATATATATATCTTTGTTCTCTCTCTCTTTGTTGGTTTGTGCTTATCAAAGCAGGTTCACCATCCTGCAAAATCAAAGAAGGAGCTAAAAGTATGGCACTAGTGAGGATCAAGCGTCGTTTATAAGGTATGTCACTTGTACCTCTCTAAACTAGTTTATATGACAATGAAGTCTAAGGTGAAGTTTGTATTCTGTCTTGTTTTATTCTAGCTTCTTGTGGAAGTTAGGGAGATCATTTTGTGTTTGCACTTACCAATTAGTTCGATAACACCATATTTTTTGGTCCATTTGAGATATTGGACAGAATAGGGAAAGTTGCATACATACTTGCATTTCCTGCTTCCATGAACGTGCATAATGTATTTCATGTCTCTTTTCTAAAGAAATATGTACATTATCCTAACCATGTTATTGATTGGCATCTAATTCAGGTAGAGACATAGGGAGACTTTCAGGTCTAGCCTATGAGAATATTAGACAGAAAAGTCAAAATGCTTTGGAATTGAGCTATAGAGTTGGTAAAATTTCAGTGGACCTGCTATGATCCTGATGATGTTATCTGGGAGCATGAAGATGCCATGCGAGTAGAGTACCCACATCTTTTTGAATAAATTTTGGAATTTTGATTCATGTTTTGTATATGCACTAAGGTCAGTACCAAAATAAGGTGGAGGGGATGTAACACCCCAGGTTTTGAGCCCCATATTAAATAATGTATTTGTTAAGTGCTGAGAGGCCAGAGTGACCAAACAATTAAAAGAGGCCAGTGTGCCTAAGAAATGTAATGTTTTGATCATTGTTAATAATAAATACATCATTGGTTGCTAGACGGAAAAGTAATAGATTTATAGGGGGATATGATTCCACAAGAGAGGCGGCTTGAGGGGCTAATCTTTTATCTTATATTTTTAAATCACCCATTTTTTCTAACGGAAGAAATCACTTACGTGAGCTTCTTGGGGGAAATCCAAGTGGTTCTTGATACCCACGAATTACATAAACCCATCCCTGGTCTATTGGGGGGGTTCTCACATTCATTGATTCTATCATTCATTAGTTGGTTCATTCTCTCTCTCACTCTCATTCTCATTATGGTTCTGATGTTGGTTTCCTCACTCGTTCACTCACTCATTCATTCATTCATGCATGAACTCCATTTCTCTCTATTCTCACCTTTCATGGAGTTCTCACTCAATTAATTTAGATCACCCACTCATCTTTCCTCATTCGTGTATTGTCTTGGCAAAGGAAGATGGATTGTTGAAGAGGATCCATGGTATTGTTGGCTATAGAGATTATTGGTGTAATCCAGCCATGATTTGAGGCCTTCATGTCTGAGATGATTTGGCATGTGTCCATATTTTCTCATAGTTGCGAGTCCTGAGAGTCCCAGCATGAAGATTCTAGACTAGCTACACTAGATCCCTGGAAGGAGAAGGACAACTTGAGGGACTACATGGCAGAGAAGGCAGAGGGTCCATTCTCTTGGGTTGTGTAGTCTGGGTAGAAGAGAGTTGGGTACTTGGATTGTTGTGGGTGATTGGAATCCTATGAGAGCTTGAGTGACGACTCATTTGGGAATCCAAGTAACACTCTGGAACCATCCTTGTGGATTCATAGCTTTGGCTCAGGGGTGACATTGTTGTTGAGACTTGGAACAATAGTGTCTACAGTTGGGTGGAACATCCTTGGTCTACAACTAGTTGGTGTCTTCTTTTATAAAGGATAAATGATCTTTGTTATGGTATTATTTACTAGTGTATAATTTATTCTGATGTGTATTTATTATCGTTGAATTCAATATCTAGAGTATGCATGCTTACTGGTTATGGTTGTGCATGTCATATGCTTCCTTGTTTTTATGTTTAGCATGAATCTTGATCAATGCATGTGAACCTTTCATTCATCCTTGCTATGTAAATTTTGAGCAGGATTTGAATTAGTCCAGAGAAGGGACTTGTGGTTAACGTGTCTGGCTTGTGAGTGGTTGGGTACGTAACATCGCAGCTGTAAGCAAAGATGGACACGGGCCAAAACATCTCAGACATGAAGGCCTCAAATGATGGTTGGATTACGCCAACAATATCTACAGCCAACAATACCATGGTTGCACTTCACCAGTTTGTCTTCCTTTCCCTAGCCAAGAGACAGATGAGGAAAGATGAGTGGGTGATAGAAATGAATGGAGTGAGATATCCATGAAAGGTGAGAACAGAGATCAATGGAGTGCATGTGTAAACTAATGAATGAGTGAGTGAATGAGTGAGGCAACTAGAAACAGAACCAGAACCAGAATGGGAGTGAGGGAGAGAACGAACCAATGAACAAATGAGAGAATCAACGAATGTGAGAACCCCCCAACAGACCAGGAATGGGTTTAAGTAACTTGTGGGGATCAAGAACCCCTTGGCCTTCCCCCAAGAATCTCATGTAATTGATTTCCTCCATTAGAAAAATGGGTGATTTAAAAATATAAGATAAATGCTTAGCCCCTCAAGCCCCCTCTCTTGTAGAATCATATCCCCCTACAAATATAGTCCTTGTCTGTCTAGCGACCAACGATGTATTTATTATTAATAATGATCAAAACATTAAATTTCTTAGGCACGCTGGCCTCTTTTAATTTTTTGGGCACTCTAGCCTCTCAACAATTACCAAATACATTATTTAATATGGGCCTCAAAACTTGGGGTGTTACAACAAGGGATGATGATTTTAAATATGTATGTATGGCTTTGATTCATGGAAATCAATAGTTAGATTATCATGTGCATGAAAATTTGTTATATCATCTTGGAAAGATTTGTATACCCAGGGATGAAAGAGAAAATGTAATTAGAGAATCTCATACATCTCTCATTTCTAATCATTTTGGGGTTGGTAAGATAGTAACATAGTTACAAAGATATTGTTATTGGCCTCGAATGAATGAGATAGTTTCCAAGTATATAAAAGGGTGTGTTATGTGTGCCACAAGTAAACCTAGCAATAAAAAGTTTGGATTATATATGCCACTTCCAGTACCTTCACAACCATGGGAAAGTATCTCCATGAATTTTTTAGGGGGTTTGTCGATGTCCAGGACAGGTCATGATTATTTATATGTTGTCGTGGATAGATTCAGTAAGATGTGTATTTTAATACCTTGCAAGAAACAATTCACAACTGAACAAACAACACAAATGTTATTTTCTAATGCATGGGTTCATTTTGGGATTCCTACATCTATTATATCAAATCAAGACTCTCTCTTTTTGGGGAAGTTTTGGTCTCATTTATGGGAGTTGATGGACACTAATTTAAAGAAGAGAGCAACTTTTCATATGTTCACAGATGGATAGAAAAACGTGGTAAACATGATTGTGGTATATCTAGTACAAGGAAAATCCAACAAGCATCCTAAATTATGGGATGAACAGCTTCTGTATGTACAACATGCTTATAATCATGCCATGCATTCTTCTACTCGTAGAACTCCTTTTGAAGTATTTTTAGGATACTTTCCTAAATAAACTATGGATTTTTCATTTGGAGAAGCAAGTAAAGAGAATGGACAGGATGATATAGATAAATTTAAAAGGTTCATTCAGAGGATCCAGCAAGTACATCAAACAGTACAGGAACAATTGAAGAAGAGCCAAGCCAAATATAATGCTAGGCATGATAAACATCAGGTTGATAATCAATTTCAATTCGGTGATCAAGTATAGTTACATATCAGCAAGGACAGAATGAAGGGTGAAGGTAAAAATATTAGACCAATCTGATATGGGCCATTCAATATCTTGGAAAATATTGGTACTAATGCCTTTCATTTAGATCTACCATCCTACATGCAAATATATTCGGCGATAAATGTTAATAATTTGAAACTTTATGAGCCTCCTATGATTATGTATGAAGATGAAAGTATTCGGGTTCTTACGGTTGATTATTGTGATCCAGAGTACTTGTAAGAGATACAGGAATATGTTATTCTTGACAGAAGAATCAGGACTTCATAGTGAGGTGGTGTGGAATATTTTTGGATTGGTCTTAAAGGGGTAAAACCAAGCAAATCAAAGTGGATCAATATTGTAAAGGTGAAGGAGCTTTACCCTCACTTAATTGTTGATTAATTAAAACTTTTGGTTGTCCAAAAGGATTCCAATGGGGAGGAATGATCCAAGAGGATCCAAAAATGCTCACAGAGGTCTAGGAGGATCCAGAATGCTCATAGAGATCCAGAAGGATTCTGAAATGATTAAAATTTTATCATCTCAAAAGGTTTCGAAAAGGAATTCATTGCATAGAGCTCAACAATATCTTTCCAACAATGCAAAAATCGCCTCAAACAGAGTTTATATGCAAACGTTATGGCTGGTTAAAGTTCAAGTCAAACAGGGAAAAATGTCAAAGTCAAAAGGTCAAAGGTGACACATGGCACGATTATACAGGACATATGGTACTGACATGGAAACACCATGGAGTGCCACATGGAACACTATATACCTGATTGGGAAAAGTGACATGGCATCCGTACCTACAAGTGGACTTATTATAAGTTAACACGTGGTGATAGGTACCAATGAGAGGCTTCCACATGGCAGCCTCCCATTGGTCTACTATGGATGAGTTTGTTTAAAAATTATGGTTGGGAGTCTGGAATATCAAACCCGGTTTCCCACCTAACATTCCAACAAACTACTATTATCTCATGCATTTGTTACTTAACCATATTGGGCATGATATTTATTTAAAGATGTTTAAAATTTATGTGGGTCGAAAAAAGGGGTTGAGGGCTAAGCCCTCGACCCTTGATATATGTGGTTTTTAATATGATCATTCCACAAGATTCATGGGGGTTATATATATCCAAAAAAACATACTATGTATAGACATATGCTATAAAAAAGTGCCCACGAAGGAGAGGTTTGTAGGGATCGAACCTGTGAACTCCTCCACATTTTCTAAATGCCTTAACCATTGCGCCAAAGGTTCCTTTTCTTAAGTCATGCCAACCAAAAAATATTTATTGATTTCCTAAGGATTTGAACGAAGGTTAGGGCCCGTGCCCTATTTAATGGGTGCACTGATCGAGGTAAAGGATCATCAATACAAAGTATGGATTGGGTCTCGAGGTTCATTTCAGAGGTATCAAGACCTTGGGATTACACTGTAATGCATTCCAAGGGGTTCTTTGACGAAAATATGTAAATTTTATACTCATTTTTCTCAAACTTTTGTGAGAAATTTGACGATGCACTCTATTTATGAGTTTGAGAAATGTGTAAAAAGTTCATTGTAAAACATAAGCATTTGAGCATTAATAAATAGGTCTCAATTGGAAGCGGACCTAGAGATGTAGCCCAAATTGGGTGAACTTCGTTAAAAAACTTTTGTATCTGGCATATTGTTGTTTTTCTATTTCGCTCAATTATTTGCAAGTGGTTTTATCTGTTGGCACAAAGGCAGACCCAGGGTTCAATGCTACAACAACGCACCAACAAAACCCTAACTACCGGCCCTTTCACCAACACCTATGAAGTAGATGAAGTCTCACCCGAGGTAGAGGCAGGGGTGGTTGCAAGACTTGGGTGTCTACAACCTTATCTGGGACACAGATCTATGATTATAAAACTTAGCAATCACCTAGCATAGATGATTCATCAATATTCAACCCTTATGATACTTCGCAGATAACACAAAGCATCGCAGTATGTACTTAGATCTAAGATAATTCAGCACTTAGCCACAACAAGATAGATTAGATTTGGCAGATCAAGCACTAAACATACCAGATCTAACATTCATTCATATCTCAGAAGCACAAATCATAAATAGATCTATCTAAATACATCAAATCACTTAGAAAAGGAAGATACAAACAAATCAGGTCGAGGCACAGAGCACAACACACAGATTTATCGTGGTTCACCCCCACCATGGGGCTACGTCCACAAAGCATTCTTCTGTATTAGCTTCAATTAATCAGGTTACAACATAGAGTCACCAAAAACCCTTCTGCGCACAAGACATAATATCTGCGCAACTCGCTAGATCCTTCTTCCTTGCATTGTACCACAAATCCTTCTATAATATCTATAATAACTTGCACTTAGCTTTGTAACCCTTCTACAGTCATGCACAAAGCACTACTAGCACTTAGCTTACATCACATGGATGGGCTACCATCCCCTTACTTAATGCACCTAGACATCTATTTATACATTACAAAAGTGGGACTAAGCATCGGTAAACCCACGGGCCGACATCCCTTTCCCATTACATTATCCCCAAAAACCCAAAAAGGACCCAAAGGGGGTCTAGCTTCCACGATTTCCGCTTCGCATTGCGTTCCATCTTTGACAAGTTGTCGAAGTCCCAAAAATGGTCAAATATGACCAAGTGTTCCTCAAAACTTGGTTAAGGGCCAACATTATCATTAAAGTGAATTTGGATAGATAAGCAATTTCAAATGTATTTTGCAATCGGTCAAATGATCATTATTATTTCGAAATAAAGTTAGATGATCATGTGAATTAAATAATAATTAATGTGTAAGGATTTTTTGGATCAATGCATTATGGACTCAATAAACTAATACAATTATGGAATCTTCCAATTAGCTCCTGATGTGATATTCAATGTATGGAATGCTTAGACAAAAATTACATAATCCGGACCAAGTTTTGACAAAATGGAAAGGATCATTTTATTTTCTTGTGTAGATTTATCCACACCACATCCCATTAAATTAATAAGAAGAGACTTAAACTTTGTAAATAAATCTTGAATATTATCAAATATTTTTGGATCCAAAGAATTCAACTCTACCTCGAGCAAATGGCCTCTCATCTCGTCTTTCTTTCCAAAGAGCCCTTCCAATTTGGTCCAAATCTCATTTGGAGTAGTACAAGAATCAATATGAAATAATAAATTTGGGGACATTAACAATGGCTATAGAATTTGAACCAACATCATCTACCGAGAAAAAATCACACAAAGATTGCAAAAGAACTAGAGAGAGAGAGAAGTAAGAATGAGAGAAAGAATACAATTCTATTAACACTACATGAAATAGTAGGATGAATAATACACCCAATATATATCCAAATGGATAAGTGAATGTGCCATATATAGTTGCATGGCTAAGTGAATGTGATATATATAATATTTAGAATGATCTAAAGCACCATAGTAATGATCAAGAGTGATATGAACACTCAGAAATAGAAATTGGAGTTATCTGCTACCTAGTCAAGTCAGCTACCAATGAAATCATTAGTTAATTGAGTCACACATGTGGAGGTGAGAGAAAATCATGCATGCATGAGATATTCTCCCTCATATATATACACATGTGATATGTTCCCTCTTGGTTAGAAAACCGAGGTGAACTACATGCATGAGTTTCCCTCCACTAGTCTAAATGAGTCTCAATTGAAGGGAAGAAGCGCCCCTATTTTTTAGGAAAATTCCTAAAAACTAGGAGACCCTCACAGTGACTAGCAAACTTAGGAAAATGTTAATAGGTGAGTGTGTAATATCTCCAACAATGATATGATGTTCAAATCCTCCTTAGTGTTGACTAGATTCAAATTAATAGGCAATCCCTGACAAGCTCTTTGATTATTCTCTTGGTTCTAGTGGCTAGTTTAGCCAACCAAGAATTTCCATGTTTACATATGTTCAATTTAAATATTTCAACTAGATTTGCGTCTATATGGATTTGATTATCTCCAAAATCAATAAAAATATCTATGGGATGATTATCAATTTTACCTTCTACCTCAATCATGTGAGATTGATAGTATTCTTTTTTTTGCCCAAGGCTGCATAAATCCTTGGCACATTTCTTCCCATATCTTCCATTGTATCAACTTCATGAATGGTATGCACAATCCTCATCCCATCTCCCATGTGAGGACAATCTTTATACATGTGGTCTCTCTCAAAAACCCAACACTTTATGGGCTACTGTCTTGGCCTCTTCCCAAAGGAATCTGTCATCTTAAGCTCACTTGGTGCTAGTTGTTCTTTCTTATATGCTTGATATTTGTTCCTGAAGAAAGGTGGCTTAAATCCTTTCTTCCTCTGATCCATCTTACCTTTCTTCTTGTCATTCCAAGATTTTTGAAAAGATTCCTTCCCTTATTCTTCCCATACAAATATTTGTCCTTTCTTATGGATTCCTCCAAAGTATTGGGCTCATCAAACTAAAGTTTATTCTTGTATAAGGATAGAAGTCCACTAAAAAATATTTGAATTTTATCCTTCTCATCCTTATGAAATTTACATACCTCAATAGCCCACAGAATTTGTTTTCTAATTTATTCATAGTCATGCTTCCTAATTTAAGCTCAAAGAATTCTTGCATTTTATTTCCATGGTAATTCTATGAAAAATAATGTGACTATAAGTGTTTCTTGAACTACTTCCAAGAAATTATCTTCTCATCAATATGCTTGATCCGCTTTAGTTGGTACCACCACATGGAGTATTTACCATGAATATGATGTATGTAAATCTTTGCTTCTATATTTGATGAATAATTGTGTAGCTAGAAATATTTTCTCAAGCCCAAAAACCAAGATTTAGTATATGTGTATTTTCCTATTATAGCCATCAAATGTAGGTGGTTTGAACTTCTTGAGCTCTCCTAGAAATTAATCCAAGTTATAACTTATCGTTTGATGCCTTATAGGAGACAAAATTGGGTTTCTATCTAATCCTGAAAATGAATGAGCTCTTCTAGTTGAATTCCTTGGTGAATTATAATGCCCACAAAAAATTCATGAGTGCCTATACCCTCTTAATTATCTCTCCATTCATGATACCTGTAATCTACTATATGGCCTACACTAGATGCATGTCTTGTGATGGAATCCTTATTGATTTATCTTTGCGAGTTATTTAGACTCTATAGAAGTTGAGTATTAATGTGATTATAGTCCTTCGGATATATTATCACCTTTTTATTATATGATCTATAGCTTCATACTTCCTTCTTTAGGATTTTCATTGTCTCGGCCATGTCCACTAAATCTACCTTGATTCTATGCCCATTGTACACTATTTTTGCATTTCCTAGACTGATATTTAACCATCTAGTTTCATCTCCATAGTTATAAGATATCTTATGCATCACCCATATCTCTAATCCTCATTTATATACTAGATCTATTCTATATGTACCTTTAATTTTTCAAAATGTGCATGCAACAATCACCATTAGAAATTATGCATCACAATTTATGAAGAACACTAATGCACTAATGCAAATTTGAAATCTTTAGAAATAATCCCCTCTGAATCATATTTCCAATTACTGTATTCAGGTATGGTTGAAAGTATGTCTAACTTCTCTATAGATTTTGATTTCTATGAACATTATGTATATGGGAAGAAAAATCATGTAAAGTTCTCCTCTAGTGCAATGAGGATAGAGGCAATTTTATAGTTGGTTCATAATGATGTGTTTGGACCTGTGTCGGTTCCATCACTGGTAAAATTTGTTTACTATGTCACATTTATAGATGACTTCTCGAGGAATACATGGATATATTTCCTTGAGAAGAGATATGAAGTCTTTGAAAGATTTAAAGAGTTTAAGGATATTGTGGAGAATAAAACAGAGAAAACAATTAAGGTGTTGAGGATGGATAATGGTTGAGAATTATGGGGAAATGAATTTGAAGAATTATATAGGAAGTGTGGTATAGAAATGAAAATAACTAATACATATACACCTCACTAGAGTGGAGTTGCAGAAAGGATGAATAGGACATTGATGGAAAAAGTAAGGTGCATGCTCAATGGTGTTGGGTTAGGACGGGAATTTTGGGTAGAGGCAATGGATATTCCATGTTACCTTGTCAATTGATCACCCTCATCAGCACTAGATGAAAATAATCCACATAAGGTATGGACTATTAAGAAACCTTATCTCACACATCTCGAGATATTTGGTTGTGATTCCTATGTTCATGTTCCAAAGGAAAATAGGAGTATGCTAGATAAAAAGGTTGAAAAGTGTATCTTTATTAGGTATAAAGATGGTCTAAAATTTTATAAGCTTTGGAACCCAGAAATTAAAAAGGTAGTGTATAGTCAAGATGTGGTATTTAGATAAATCAAATATGTTTTCAAACAGTAATTACTACCAAAGAAGGAAGAACCATAGGAAATAGAATTTGAGTTGAAGGATGATGAATCATACTCTATAGAAGAATAGGAATCAGAAGAAGAATTCTCGTATACTACATAATGAGGAGATCGATTCAGGAAAGAAGGCAACAAGAAAGCTATACTCCACCTAATTTACATTCATTTTTTTTTTTATATATTATTGATGATGATCCTAGAACTGTTAGGGAGGCAGTGGATTCAAAGGATGGAAAACTCTAGAAAAAATACATGATTGAAAAAATGGCATCCTTAGACAAGAATAAGGCTTGGGATCTAGTGGAATTTCTGACTGGAAGAAATCCCATTGGTAGAAAATGGGTGTTTAAGAAGAAGTGAATTGTGAATGAAAAGTGGATCAACACAAAGCTCGGTTAGTAGAAAAAGGTTATTCCCAGGTACATGGAATTGAATTTAGAGATATTTTTTCTCCTATTTCCAAGTTAACTTCAATTAGATTTATTTTATTTGTTGTTGTTGCATTTTATTTTGAAGTAGAATAGATGGATGTAAATATGGCATTCCTACATGGGGATCTAGGACAAGCAATCTACATGAAGTTGCCAGAACGATTTTTTGTGAAGGGAAAGAAAGAGTTGTATGCAAGATGAAAAATTCATTGTATGGTTTAAATCAATCATCAAGGATGTGGTAACAAAAATTTGATACTTATATTGATCTAGATGGATATTGGTGGCCACCCACCTATTCCAACTGGCTCCTCATGTCCATTTTTGTTCAGTGCGTCTTTTTGTACTTCTTTGTCATTGTGAGTTCTACACTTATGGTTTGTATGAAGCCTCACACATTCTCCAGGTGGATACGAGTGGCCTATCGCCTAATCCAACTAGCCTATTTTGTATGTTTTCATGTTAGCACATCTTTTTATACTTTCAAGGTTGTTTTGGGGCCCTAAACATTTTTTTTTTTGCTCGCAACAGTCAGACTATAAACGGAGTGAGATTCTTATGGAGGAATGTGTAGTTCTCTAAAAGACCCTTCCAACAGGCTATCACGCACCTAAACTGGAGGTCGTATGCAAAATTTATGACCCTAGGAAGTTGAGGTACCAAATTACACCAACTTACCCATAGGACCCACATGACTTTTGGTGTTTCACCTTTTAGGGTTAGGTTTTTGGATGTATAAGGTTTTGGAATTCATGATTAATATGAAAAGGGCCTATGGAGCCTCATTGTAATCCATTCTTCTCAGATGAATGCATGTAGCAGGCACATCTCTTCTCAGAGATAGCTACCACCATTCGAGCATGTTTCAGTTCTGTAGTTTTATAGTTTCATCCTATTTCATTATTTAATAGAAGATATTGCTCACTGAATATTTTTGTTATTATTCATATATCTATGTTTATGGTATTCAGTCTATAATCAGTTCGTTCTGCTCCTAAATCTGGATCAATGGTATCAGAGTGGTTTTCTCTTCATTTATTTTTCTTTGTGCATGTCTGGGTACAAGAAGTTGGGACTTGAACCAATCGATTCATTACCAGATCGATCACGTTGAGCCTGAAAACAACCCATGGGAGATGAAAATAAATATGATGAGCAGAAGATCCTATTAAAATGTTGCTCGAGGAAGCCCATGCACAACAAAGGAATGAAATGATGGACAACTTTGTGTAGATCCTTCAACGGTTTCCCATGGGAGAAGCATCTTCATCAAGCGGCCATGTAACCCCCTTCAAGGTACAGGTAAATTTTTATATTCCATTATTTGAAGGACTGATAGATGTGGATGTTTTAGATAAATGGTTAAATCTGCTTGAAGGATATTTTTCGGTCCACAATTTTTTCAATCGGGAATAGATCACTTTTTCACTCCTCAAGGTCGTTCCCCATGTTAAAGACTGGTGGGATGCCTACTCTGAGAAAAGGGTCGTGGAGGAATATGCAATTTTTGTGGTGGCCCCTACATGGGATTCCTTTCGAGATGCCATTAAAGAACATTACTACCCTATTGGAAGCTACAAGGATTGGTACACTAGATGGACCATCCTACATCAAGAAAGGGACCATCCAGTACCAGACTTCACCAATATTTTCCATACCCACTGCACCAAATTGGGTATCAAAGATTTTGAGCGTAATCCAGTGCTCAAATACTACAATTGTTTGCATAGATACATTCAAACAGAAATGGATTTCTTGGACATCACCTCATTGGGAACAGCTTATAGATAAATTGTCAAGATTGAGCAGAAATTTAAGCAGAAATAGTGAGAGTTTGGATCTACAAACCCCTCACAGCCGAAGCAGGGCAAAGGAAACCCAACTCACACAACAGGGGACCAAGTCGTGATGGCCACCCTCGGGACAATCTGTCCAATCCACAACATAATAAGGGCAACGAGAAGACGAAGGACATAGGAAAATGGTGTGAGTACCGTTAAGTCCTTAGCACAACACCGACGAATTCCACTCCAAGAATTCCCTCGTGGCCAAGTTGAAGGCTTCGGAGTCAGAGGCTGATTATGATTCTGATTCAAATCCTAAAGGAGGGAAGCAGATTATTGATGTTGAACCCAGTGCCATGGTCTCTACCACCAAAGTTCGTCCAAGAGAACCAGAAGAACTAGAGGAAGGGGAACGCCTCTTTCACTCGCAGATGTGGGTCAAGGGGGCTCTGATTCAGTTCATTGTCAATAGTAGTAGTCGAAAGAACCTGATTTCAATAGAGATCGTCAAGTGGCTGAACTTGCCAACGACACCACACCCGCAACCCTACACCATCGATTGGCTTCGTCAAGGAAGATATATTCATCTCAGCCAATAATGTCAGTTGTCCTACTGCATCAAGCCTTTCAAAGATGAGGTATTGTGTGATATTTCTCCCCTTGAAGTTTGTGATGTTATTTTAGGACAACCATATTTTTGGAAGCTTCAGGTTGTGTATGATTCTAGACCCTGCAGTGTTATTATTACTTTTGGTAGACAATTGTACAAGATCCTAGGGGTGGCACCGCCTACTATTATTTCTTTAATCTCTTCTAAGAAATGCAGTAAGGTCATTTCACAGACCAGGAAGTTCGTCTTCTTTGTGATCTATGATCACAGTAAGAAAAATTTTGTCACCACATATGTGGCCTCTACACAACACCTCTCTTTGTAGCAGAATCAAGTGGACGGGATCATGGAAGAATACAAAGACATCTTCATCTCACCTACATGGGTACCGACACACTACTAAGTCAAGCATCCAATTGATATGACCCTCGGTGCACCTCTACCTAATGGACTAGTATATCGATGATCGTTGATGGAGAATGACAAAATCGGATGTCATATCCAAGAGATTCTTCAAAAGGGGCACATCAAACCTGTTAACTCCCAAAATGAAACCATCCTTTTGGTTGAGTTTCGTAGTGGATAGCATGGCTATTGGTAGTGTCCTCAAGTTATTTTTTGAGTTTTTATAGCTGCAAAACTTAGGTTTTGGTTTTGTCTTAGAAAATAATTTGACCCATAAAGTCTTCCTTTCAAAATTTTCATAATTCACTTTCCACAGCTAACGTGTGTCCAAAAGTTGAGTGTGCACTGTGGAAAATGGTCACTTTCAGCAGCTAAGGAGTGATTTTCACAGGGTCACGTGCTAGTGTAAGTGGCAAGTATGAACAGCTAACAGAGGCATTTTCCACGGGCCATTGGTTGAAGAAAGCGGGAATCACGTGCGTGATATCCACGTCTGAAGGCAATGATGATATGATCATCCCACGTCAGGAAAATCCAAATCATGTGTTGATGAGAGTGGGTAATGATGGAAACTCAATTCTGCATGTCAGAGTAGGATTGTGATGCGAATTCGGCTTAGAAACTCACGCTCTATAATCATGGCATCGGGGATGTCAAGCTCGAATGCAGTGGTGCAAGTACAGAGGAGGTACCACCAGCCTGATAAGCATCAAATCAATTTGTTGTTTCCATATCATACCCTATTCGCAGAGGCTTATAAAAATTTCAAATATTTTAAAACAGAGCCGAATTCCGAAGTGCTTTCCACAGTGCAGAACCTCGGGTCGACCAGCAATTGCAGGGGTTACAAATTGTCGGGATCTTTGAGCTACAGAATGGTGAGAAAATGCAGTGGTACTCTACTCAAGAGAGAGTTGGATAGCCTATCCTTTTTACAGACACACCCCGAAGTCCAGAGACATTTTTCAAATGCAGGGTGTATTGGGTTCGTTGAAAGATTGCAAATTGGTTGCCACCAGGCTACAGTAGAATCTTTTGCCAAGACTTTCGATGGGAACAAAGCTCTTGTCGGGTCCATGGAAATTAGAGTGGATGAAGCTGTCATTTCCACAGCTACAAGTTTACCAAGAACCGGTCAGAGATGGTTTAAAACCATTGCTCCCAAAGATTTGGATTTCAGAGTTTCTTTGAAAGAGGGGTACAGGCACAAGGCATGGACAAAGGGTATGCTAGTTTCTTATCTAGATGAAGAATGGTAGGAACTATTCAAAGGTATCCAATTGTACATTACCTCGGAGGGAAGGTATGATAAACTTATGATGTACCACTTCAAACTCCTAGATCATTTCACAGGAAAGACCCCTCTTAATTTGCCTTATTTCCTACATAAAAGTTTGACTAAGGTTTGCAAGAATATTAGAGCTCAACCCTTAAACATAAAAACTACTCTGTGTCACTTCGGCCTCATAAAATTGATTATCCTGGAGGAATTGAAACAACAGGGAAGGAGATGGGAGCATTTCCTATTCTGGGAAGGTTTTGAAACACAAAACCAGGTTGCAAATGAACAGGGGAAGGGTTCAAAGAAACAATCATCTCCTCAAAGAAGTTCAAGAAAAAGAAGGACCCTGCCAGGACCTCTAGAAGACAGAATATCTGGAGTGAAGCATCACAGGTCGAAGAGAAAGTTAAACTTTGAACAGACCACAGAGCAGAACATAGAGCATCCTACAGAGTAGAGTACAAGGAAGAGAACCAATATACTAAACTTGCCCTATTCAGATTCAGAATCAGAGCAACAAGATAAATTCCCTGTCACCAAGAGTCCTGAGCAGTCAGCTGAGTGTGCACAGAACTATGAAACCTTCAATCAGACAAAACATGGAGAAACATTGAAAAGCTCCAAGTCAAAGAAGTCTCAGAAAATCAAGCATTTGAAAGAGGTCATAGCTCAGCAAGAGGTCTTGGAACGGGTGATTAAAGAAAGGTATAAGAAGTTGTCTGATAACTTCGCCAAGACCAATGCTGCATTTGAAAGATTGGCTAAGGAAAGTGTTAGAGAGAAGAAGAGGAAGAAAAAACTCACCAAAGACTACAATAGCTTGTGGTGGCTTGCCAAATGCCTCAAAAGGCAGATAAAGAGGTTGAAACAAAAACTAAGCCAAAAACCCCATCCAGATCTGAAGGTACTCGCTCAAGTCGCCATTAATATGCAAGGTGAGAAATCGGACACACACTGAGTTTTGTTTGAAATCAAATTTTGGAGGTGAAAACTCATTTTGAGCGCAATCAGGACTTTCACTAGTGCAAAGCTATTATTTTATGACCCGTTAGCTGTGGAAAGTGACAGCTTTCAATAGCTAACCCACGAAAAATTAAAGGAGTGAGCTGTTGAAAGCTGGAAAACTAATTTTTGAAGCCAAGGACAGGACAGTTCATTCCAAACAGGTTTTGAAGGGGCTCCAGTGTATCAKTGGGCTATCARATCGCATGCAAAAGGTTCAGCATCAGAGATTCGAGAGAATTTTGGTAACACATGCAAAACCATTTCCTCAAAAATCGACCATAAACATTGGGAAATCCAACTGTCAAAGACAGGTGTCCTGCTATTTTTCACCACATTGCAGATACCAGGAGCTGAAGGATGCAGATGGAGATTTTGGAGATTGAAGACAGTTCGACTTTTAAGTTTAGTTGTTAAAGACTTTATTTTCAAGATGTTTAGATGGAATTGAGTTGTCTTTATTAAATACAGATCCATGTTTTTAGAATTTGTATAACTGTTTGTAAGAGGCTATAAATGCCTATTTTTGATATGAAACAAGGGTTCAAACTAGGAGAATTTTTATGCCATTGTATAGACTCTTTTTGCAGAAATAAAGTGGAGTTTCCTTTCGTTTGCAATACCAGAATTATTCATCTTTCATTCTCTGTAATTTAATTTCAGTTTATTTTAGTTCATAAAGACTGTTACCTCTTTGTTGAACTCATAGGCTTGAAATTAGAGGATTCCTTGTTGTCTTGTATTAGACCTTACTTTCACAAGTATTGGCAAATAAAGAATAGTTTTCTCCATACTCTATTTCAATTATTGGATCTGGTTATTGTTTACTGAAAGCACTTTATCTTTGAATGTGTGATGAGCTATTTCTTATACAAACCATTGAAAACCCCATTGTCCCAAATACATAAAAACAATTATTCTTAATTTACCAAGCATCCTTAGCCTACAACCCTAAGGAGTTACTTGGAGTGATAACAAATTGGCGCCGTTGCCGGGGAGAGGAGATCGAAGCTCAGCTTCTTTGGGAGATGACATAGATCTAGTTCTTGATGATAGACAAGAAGTAGACACTTTCGGTTGTACATTTTCTATCTGGCGACTCCATTGAAATGAAGTGGCTCCCAAAAGAGCTCACACCAGGGTGAACCAAGAAGGCCCATTGACGACACCAGTTCCTGACCCTGAGAAGATCATCAGTAAGGGTAAATCTTTTCAAAGACAGGATTTCGGATCTGCCAAGGCAGTAGAATCAGGTATTCAAATCAACACTCATTTTATTTCTGAGAAACCTCTAATTGAATCCCCTACTGTTGAAATTTATAATTCTCAGGAAACCGAAAATTTTTCTCAAACATTGAAGGGAGAGGAACCTTCATTTTCTTCTAATATTACTGATTCTGTTCTTGAGATTGATATTTCATCCCATCCAAAAGAATTCAATACAGAATCCTCCAAACAGAAAGAAAATTCTTCTTCAACTTCTCTCGATTCATCACCCATCAAAACTTCGAAAGGTGTCCTATACACCCACACTAATCTGCCTGTTCTTGAAGATATCCTCCATGATCTGTCCTCTAAAGGAGAAGAAAATCTAGCTTTGTTGCTTGGTCAGTTCTATAAATCCTCTTATTTCTCATCCATTTCTGAAAACTCTGCTCAAGATGAAGTAAGACAGCCCTTCTATTCTAACTCAGGAAGCTCATCTCCTCCATCATCTCCTACGAGTTCCTCGTCTGTATCAATCACCAAGACTGTCATGGATACCCCTTTGACCAGAATGGAACAAATCTTGGAAAACAGATATGCCCCACTTGTATTGCCAAATCCCTTGTCTGCCATGCCAACTGGTAACTATCAGAAATATATGCCAAAATTTACAGGAGCATGGGAGTATACTGCTGAAGAACATATTGAAGCATTTTATGCTTATGTCGAAAATATCAATATCTCAGAAGAAGATGTGTGGACTAGAGTTTTTGTTCAGAGTTTGGATGGCCAAGCCCGAAAGTGGTTCAAAGAGCTACCAACAAATTCAATCACTGGAATTGAACAATTAGATGAGGTATTCTTGAAGCATTGGGGAGAAAGAAGAGATATGTTATACTACATTTCTGAGTTTGGAAATTTGAAGAGGGAGGATGGAGAGTCGGTCTCAGATGTTATCAAGAGATTTAATAAAATGTTTGGTAAGATCCCTGCAGAGATTAAACCAAGTGATGCATCGGCAAAAATCACATTTTCTGTTGCATTTGATTCATATTTTTGTCTTATCCTTAGAGAAAGACGATCAACCACGCTTGCTTTAATGCAAGATGTCACCCTTGAGGTTGAGTCAAACATCACAGCATCTTAGAAGCTTAAAGGAAGGGTTGAGAAGAAGAAGTTTGTTGTCGAGTCCTCTTCTTCTTCTAACAGTAAAATGGAAAAGATGGCTAATATGTTGGACAGTCTAACATCTGAAATGTCAAAGTTGAAGGTTCAGAATTAGCAACTAGCAAGAGAAAAAGAGCCAAAGATTTTGCCCCCAGAAATCCAAATGCTTTTCCCTATAGAAGGAATAATCCACAAACTCAGATTCTGCAAAGAGATAGGAATTCTAATGAAGATCAGAGGATAAAAGTCCCTCTTCGGAATGTAGTGATGGACGAAGACAATGGTGAAGATCAAGAAGATGGGGAAGGCGACATTCATTGTGTTGGAGAAGAGACAGGGAAGTCTTATCTAACACAACAAGATTATGATGAATCATTAATGACTGAACAGACAGAAGATGATCTTCTTGGTGATGGAATTTTCACAGCAGAAGATAAAAATAGATACAACCTCCAATCCAAATCTAATACTGCTCAACAAGATCCACCAGCCTCTCCTGAAAAGCCTGCTGCCCCTATTAAGGAAAAAGACCAAACATTAGAAGATCAGCCA